>FTLJ01000525.1:0-24101 GCA_900155495.1 Porogramme epimiltina
TTTTTCAAGCAGAAGACGGGCTTCGGGCTCAATCCCATCCTCGTGGGCCCCGGGAAGGGTATAAAGGACACCCCCCCCCCCCCCCAAATCGAATCGAGCCCGCTCCTCCCTGCCACACGCCGTCCCCATGCCGACGCGCCCTTGGGCCTTGTCAGGCCGTCCGACGTCGCGTCGCCGCGGCCCTACTTGCTAGGCTGGGTGGCGGCGGCGGCGGCGGCGGCGGGCGCCTCATCAGATCCCAGAGTCCAGGAGTCCAAGCCGAGGGCCGAGAGGCGAGGGCGTTAATTGAGGGTGCCTGCAGGGATGTCGAGGACCCGGGTGCGGCGTGCCTGCCGAAGCACCCTCCCTGCCCCATCGGGCCAGAGGGCGCGTTGGTGGCGGCGTGGCGGTGCCCCGCGCCGAGGGCCTGTCGGGTGCGCTCGTCTAAGCCTAGGGTGCGCGGGCGGTTTGGGAGGCTTCCGCGCTTTGCGTTGCGGGCTGGCGATCGCGATGACGCACGGCAGGGAGGGGCGCGGTACTTATCACGATTGGGCGCGGTGCGCGGCTGTGGGCACGATCGCGACTCGCGAGCAATCCCGTGATTCCTATCCCGTCTGGTGTGGACGGAGATAGCGACGGAGGTGCCGACGTCGTGCAAGGTTCGTTATGTCCGTATGGGAAGAAAGCATGGACGCCACCGTACCAGGGGATCCATGCGCAGATTAAGTAAAGGCACCAGGTGTACGATAGGGCCCTACGCGATAGGGAATCACAGGTATAATCCAGACAGACAGCAGAGGGGAAGAGAAGGAGAGTCGAGACAGCGCCAGTCGCCAGTCGCCAGATGCGGTCCGCCGCTCACCGCTTCAGCCACCCAAACACGCCCTTCCGCCGCTCGCTGCTCCCGCTGCCGTTGCCGTTCTGCTTCGGGAGGAGCGGCGACGACTCACTCGCGTCCGGCGCGGGTTCCGTGCCTGCCGGGACGTCGGTCTGCACACCTTCGTCGACGGTGACTTCGACGGCGAGTGCCGAGGGCGCGGTGGCGGCGGACGCGGAGGGGTCGAGCGGGCGGCCGAAGTCGTCGAGGCCCGCGGCGTGCTGGCGCGCGCGGAAGACGAGGCACATGACGAGGAGCACGCCCTGCATGATGCCCGCGACGGCGTACGAGATCCACGCTGTGTGCGCGCGTGCGTCAGGACGGGGCCGAAGGGAAGGCAGGAAAGAAAAGGAGGGTAGGGGGGTGGGAGGGGGGAGACTCACTCGTCCAGTCTGTGCCCGGGCGGAGCGCGATGCTGAGCACCATGAGGACCGCGCCGGGCGTCTGGAGGCACATCATGGGGATGGAGAGCGCGCCGACGAGCTTGAGGCGGAACGTGTGCGCGATCTGCGGCGCGTACTGGAGCGCGGCGAGCGCGGCGCTGGACACGCCGAGGAAGGTCGCCCAGAGCTGGATCTGGGGCGAGCGGTGGCTCCCGTCGGGGGTCGGGTTCGTGGAGATGAGCATGGCGGTGATGAACGTGATGAGGGCGCTGGGGGCTCGTTAGCGTGGCATAGGGGAGGGTTTTGGAGCAGACGTTACATGTGGATGGTGACAGCCCAGGCGAGCGTAATGGAGAGTTTCCAAGCTTCTTGCCTAACTGGGGTCTTGATGTGGCGTGGGGGAAGGTTGTTCGGGAGGTCGACGTCAAGCTCGACGTACTTCAGATGGGGTGGGTAGTACACCATGTACAGTACGAGACTACTTCGCATGAGCAAGGGGTTAAGAAGAATGGGTTTGGGACGTACACCATAACAAACAGTATCCAGACCAGGATGAGCTGCAGCACTCCAGCAATGGATTCCACGCAGCTACCAAAGGGCTGGTATCATGTTGGGGATGTGTGGGCATTCATAAAAATGTGATGAGACTCACCACAACACTACAGCACTGCACGAGACCCCATTGCATAACAATGCTATTCCGTCGCATGTCCGTTAGCAGCCTTTCTCGCGCCGAGGCAGTTTGAAGCTCACATGTTCAACATTGCCGACGCCGAAGACGTGCTCCCAAGAAGTAGAAACCATGGACTGAAGCCTTCAGACGACTTGGCGGAGATGATCCTCCAGTGCTACGAGTGTATAAGCCGTATGTCCTCGGGCGCAGCAGCTGTGTGGCTCACGCACCTGGGGGAGGTAGGAGGCCGTGATGCCTATACATAGGAGAGCTGTCAAGGTAGCTGTGGTCGCATCGTGGTGCTATTTCCCTCGTCGGCTTCTGTGTAGGCATAGGAGATAAGAGGAGGGCGTACGGGCGTGCAGGTGTCGGACATGGCGGGCAGGGAGAGAGAGCCGGAACGCGCCTGCCACACGCCTCCGCGGACCCTGTTTGGACGCGTAGGCGCCCACGGATGGTATTGACGCCCGCGGGCTCCGTCATACCGGCCTCCAGCCGAGCTGGCTGGGACATTGAACTCCAGCGCCAAGATGCTCAGAGGACCCGACAACTGTGTGACACGCAAGCCATGTCTTGAACCGTCGGTCCGTCAGCTTCTTGCTGGTGGATATCTAACGAATCGCACCCCAATACTTGGTGTTGGGGGCAGGTCGTGGGACGTCCTTGCAGGTGGTAACTCTAAGTCAAGGCCCTCTACTACTACATATTGTCACGTGCTTGAGATATCTACTCAAGCGAGGATATTGTGGGCGTGAGCACGGGGGTCTTTGACGGCCATGCATGGTACCACAGGGCCGTATATGCACGATATTGACGCTCAGATAGAAGTGTATCTTAGCCAGATAATGTACATTAAAGAGATGATCCTATCCAAGACTGTCCTCCGGCTCCGGGCCTGTGGCGTTGGAAGCGACAGCCTATTACATGCCTGCGTGCGTACAACACTAGCTACATTAACTAATACATACCCTAAACTTCTTTTTCCACGCATGAAAATTAGACACGAAGTAGTTCTACTTCGATGGTGCCCTTCGAAGAAATCTTGGCCCACACAAGCCGAACGCCGTTGCAAACAACGTCGTCTGGCTCATTCTAGGTTAAGGGTGCGAGTTAGCATCATTCAGTGTAGCCCTGCCAGAAACACGTACCAGGAGCTTCTTGATAGCGCCAGCGGCGTCCTTCGCGAACTGCACGCGGGTCCGGACCATGCCTGCGCCAGTCCACAGGGTGATCTGGCCAGTCATGCGCCTGCTGCCGTCGTCGGTCTATGAAGGTCGATCGAAGGATAGTATCAGCGCGTATAGACAGAGGCGATGGACGAGCCCTAAAGAGAGCAACGCTCACGACAATGGCGAGCTGGACCTTCTTCTGGGTGATGGGCCTGTCAAGCTTCGATGTGTCGATGTCGAACGCGGGCTTGTCCGGATTCTCAACGCCTTGCATGTTCAGGGCCTCGCCGATCGTAACGTCAAACCACATTCCGGGAAGCGTTGAGTAGATATCCTTGAAGGACCCTGTGCTGGTCTCCGTGGAAGGGCTCATGTCATAGGGCGTGAACATCCGAAAGCCATCCCGGAGGTTGTACGAGATGGTCTGGCAACGAGAGCCCTAACACAAGAGAGATTAGGCCCATAAGCGGAGCTCAATATCTCGTCGAGAGACATACCGAGGAGACAGGGTCATGTAACACACCCTTGGAGGCAACGCCCTGGGTGTTGTTGTCGTCCCCCTGCAAATTATGCCATATATGGTCAGCTTGCGCGCTAATGCTATACGCAACCAGCGACGAACCTCTGAAGGGATGTACCAGGAGAACCAGGTGCCGGCAGTGTTGCTCGTCTCCGACAATATCAGAGGAGCGGTGGCCCTGTTCTGGGCACCATTCGGGTTGCCTCCTGGGTAGTCCATCTGCAAGCACATCGAGTGCAGTCAGTGAACGCTCACGGTGCGCACGCTGAGGTGGTGGCTACCTTTGGGAAGGAGGACTGAGGAGGTGGTGGAGGGGAGCGAAGCTGCCGGAGGAGAAAAGCGAGCCACTTGAGATCCTTATACCGTCGTCTGACATCCCAATATCCAAGCCCCTTCAGACACTCAGACGTCATGCCTTCCGGAATCCCCAGGACCGCACACTGATTGGCCTACAGATTGTACAGAGTGAGCACCGTGCATAATTACGAGACAGGCGCTTGCCTCACAGATATCTCCTGTAGAAATCTCTCAATATCTTCCACGTTCTTAACTTGTTCGTCGGTGTACATGCGACACCGAGGCCGGCGGCGTGCTGACGCGCGGAGAAAACAAGACACACTGAGGAGTTTTTTTTTTCAAGCAGAAGACGGCATACGAGATGTACACTGCGCACAGCATTGCATTAGCGCGAATTCGTGGGCATAGGCCAGAAAAGGAGGACTCACTCGTCCGGTCCGTGCCCGAGGCACCATGAGGGCCGCGCTGAGCGTCTAGAGGCGCGTCATGGGGATGGACAGTGCGCCGACAGACTTGAGAAGCTTGCGTGCGACCTGTGGCACGCACTGAAGCGCGTCAGGCGCGGCGCTGGACGCTCCAAAGATGATCACGTGATCTGAGGTGCGCGGCGGATCCCGTCGCAGGCCGGGTCCACGGAGACGAGCATGGCGGTGATGGACGTGATGAAGGCGCTGGGAGGCTCATTAGCATGGCATAGAGGAGGGCGAAGTAGTGTGTGTGCTTACATGTGGATGGGGACTCCACTACGGTGCTTTACGAGACCCCATGACGATCATTGCACGTTTGTCAGGAGCCTCTTGAGCGTAGGTAAGTCCCAGTTCTCAAAATTCGGTATTGCATACGCAGACAGTGTGCCTCTGAGTAGTAGAAACCGTTGGCTAAGGGTTTCTAGACGACTTGGCGGAGACGATCCTCCCGTGCTATGTAGAACATAAGTTGTGTGTCCTCGGGCGCAGCTGGTGCCCACGCACCTGAAGAAAGTAGGAAGCCGTCGTTACCATACATAGGAGAGCTGTCGAGGTAGCTGTGGCTGCGTGGAACTCGAAGACCGAAGCCTGCAGACAATACAGTATTGATAATTTTTCAGTGTTGTACTGAGGACTAAGGACGTCAGCTGCGTACCCTCGAATACCGCTGCTAGAAGCACTGTTAAGAACCTGAGAGATGGAAAGGTAGCTGTGATCGCATTGAGGTGCTATTTTGCCGTCAGGCTGTATGTAGGCACAGGAGATAGGGTCGGACATGGTGGGCAGGGAGAGCCGGGAACGCGTACGCTATTTAGACGCGTAGACGCTCGCGTGCTATTGACGCTCATGCGGGCTGAGTACTGAGTACTGAGTGCTCAGCTACTCACCTCCATCATTCGACCTCACTCGTTTATTCGCTTCGTCTCTTCACGCCTCTCGCTTTTGGATCTCCGGAAGACTTTGCATCGTATAGGAGGACCAAACAAGGCCGCTCAGTCAAGGTTGTCAGCTTGTCCCGGGCCGTCACCATCATCCCAAGCACCGACTTGAATTCCTGCCGACGGGCCCAAGACCTCCCCGCACGCAATGGCTAGTTTAATCGCAGTGCTTGACCTCAAGGGAAAGCCGCTCATCCAACGATCCTACCGCGACGATGTCCCACCATCATATATCGAGAAGTTCCTGCCCATAGTCCTCGAGCTCGAGGAGGAGGGCCAGCAGGTCACACCCTGCTTCACGCGTGAGGGCGTAAACTACATGCACATCCGTCATTCCAACCTCTACTGTGAGTCCTCTTCTCCATCTATGTTCATTCAGGGTGACAGATCTTGCATGTAACTTGTGCAGTGCTCGCGCTCTCAAAACGCAACACAAACGCGGCTGAAGTCATCCTCTTCCTCCACCGCATCGTCTCTGTCCTCGTCGAGTACTTCAAGGAGCTTGAGGAGGAGTCAATCCGCGACAATTTCGTGATCATCTACGAGCTCATGGACGAGATGATGGACTTTGGGTACCCGCAGACGACGGAGAGCAAGATCCTCCAGGAGTGCGTCCGCTCTCCCCTTGCTGCCTCCCGCTCTGCGCCCGCGCGGGTGCGGGGCTGCGCTGTGTGCGGTGCTGATGCGCGCGCCCCCGGCTTGCAGGTACATCACGCAGGAGTCGTACAAGCTGGAAGTGCAGGTCCGGCCGCCGATCGCGGTCACGAATGCGGTATCGTGGAGGTCCGAGGGCATTCGGTACCGGAAGAACGAGGTGTTCTTGGATGTGATCGAGAGCGTCAACCTTTTGGTGAGTCTCCCAACTCTCATTCTTTCGGCGCGGGGGTTGTGTCCCATGGAGGGTGGAGTTCTGGAACGGGACTTGAGCTTGTTGAGGTTGTGTGCGCGCCCTGTGTCTCCTATTGTCCCTTTCTGCACGCTTGCTCTCCCGAAACCTAATCCTTGCCTGGGCATCCTCTGACCACCCTTGTCTCTCGCCAGGTAAACGCCAACGGCAACGTCGTGCGCTCCGAGATCCTTGGCGCGGTCAAGATGAAGTGCTACCTGTCGGGCATGCCCGAGCTCCGGCTCGGCCTGAACGACAAGGTCATGTTCGAGAGCACGGGACGGAATGCGCGGGGCAAGGCGATCGAGATGGAGGACGTCAAGTTCCACCAGTGCGTGCGCCTGGCGCGGTTCGAGAATGACAGGACGATCTCATTCATCCCACCCGACGGCGAGTTCGAGCTGATGAGCTATCGTCTGTCGACTCCCGTGAAGCCACTTGTGTGGGTGGAAGCTGCGGTGAGTCATCATTCGTTGTGTTTTGCGTTGTGGAGGTGGATGTTGGGACGGATGTGGTGGTTGTGGGCGGAAAGCTGGTGAGGGGCGCACAGAGCTAATGAGATGTGCAGGTGGAACACCACAAAGGCAGCCGGATAGAGTATATGGTGAAGGTGAAGGCGCAGTTCAAGCGGAGGAGTACAGCCAACAATGTCGAGATCTTCGTGCCTGTCCCCGACGATGCCGACACGCCCAAGTTCAGGGTACGTCCGTCCATTCGTCTCATCGTGCTCTGTCTAAGGGTTCACTTGAATATGTGCATAGGCATCAACGGGCAGCGTACAGTATGTGCCAGACAAGTCCGCGTTTGTGTGGAAGATCAAGCAGCTGGGAGGCGGCCGCGAGTTCCTCATGCGCGCGCACTTTGGTCTGCCGAGTGTCCGTGGTGGTACGTCTCTGTCCCTTTCCCCTCCCATACCCCTTCGTCGGCTGCCTCTCTTTCACGCTCCCTACTCACCATGCATCACAGAGCAAGAGTCGCTCGACAAGCGGGCGCCGATCACAGTCAAGTTCGAGATTCCATATTTCACCGTGTCCGGCATCCAGGTGCGGTACCTCAAGATCGTCGAGAAGAGTGGGTATCAGGCGCTGCCGTGGGTGCGTTACATCACCCAGAACGGCGATGACTACAGGTGTGTGTCACGCTCCCCTTCACCTTGACTGGCTGCCGTGCGACGGTGGTTGCTGATGGACGTGTTTGTGCAGCTTACGGACAGCGCTGGAGAAGGGGAGCGCGCCGATCGTGCAGGGGATGTGAGCCTAGAGCTTGTTCTGCCATACTTTGGAAGAGTTGGGAGGTGGATACACAGGGGGCTGTTCGTACGTGTATGTACGTGTTCTGCTGTGTAGCCGGGCTACTCTGTGATTGTATCCTACGAGAGGACTGCGACCCTCTGTATGGAGTGTTGAGCGATGACTATGGACTTGCACTTAAGGAAAAGTACCATGGGCACAGATGCATCAAAGATGATATTGAATTAATATGTCTATTATTCGGGTTCGTTAGAACAATCGGCGTCGATCCAGAATGTGCCGAACAGTCGTCAAAACCAAATCGTGCGTCAAATGGAACCTGGACTTCTCGACGTAAGGTCTCGCTGAGACCTGTGGCGTACCCCTACCGAATGGATGACCACGTCATAGGATTAAAACTTGCCGAAGAGTTCCAGTGACGCGTGCAAAGAGCCCCACGATGTTCGTTCCGAGGTCTACAACGTCGTGTTACTCTTCCAGAATTGCTTTAACACCCTCTCGACTAAGTCGTAATTGATGGGGTTAGAATCCTCGACTTCGGCCTTCGGCTCGCCGCGTAAGTCTGCATGAAAGCGTGCCTTGTTCCTGCTAAAGCGGGCCTTCGAAGCAGCATCATCCTTCCAGGAGTCCTCAAGAGCGTAATGCGCAGCGTGGACGACGGCATAGAAGTTTTCCCCCTTGCTGCTTCTTGCCGAGACATACTCGAACAACCGCTCCTGCCGCCGCACCGGCCCCCGCTCGACCGTCTTCAGAAACTCCTTGCGGGACGTCACGAGCTCCGAGGGCGATGGCGCGTGAAACAGGCGGTGGAAGTCACGCCGCAGCGGATCCACAGGTGCGCCGGCCCCGGCGGCACCGCCCTCCTCGACGGCGTTCTTGTAGACGGCGTACAGGAGGGTCCATAGAAACGACTCGAGGTCCTGCTCGGTCGTACGCGTGAGAGGCCTGGACGCAGATATAGAGCGCAGGAGCTCCGTGGACATAAAGAGCATGGTTCCCTGGCGATGTGTAAACGCGGTCAGAGTTAGACTCAACACTACAGGACAGTTGTTTGACGCACCGTCATCCCGTCCGCGCCTTCCGCGCCGTGGTCGACGTGCTGGGTGTCCCCTGGCAAAGACGCGAACTCGAAATCGGTCAGGAACCCCTCAGTGAGCTCGAGCGGTAGCTCATCCCACGCGATCGAATGTATATCTCCGCTGGGAGCATCCACGACCCGGGGGCGCACTCTGATGAGGATGTTGCCTGCACTGATGTCGCGATGCAGGATGCCATGCTCAGAGAGGTACTTATGGGCTGGCGGTGTGAACGGGAAGGCTCATCAGTGACCAGGCTGACACTCGAGACGATAGGAGCCCTAGACTCGCCTTCGAGAGCTACAAAGAGTGCACGCACGAGCTGTTCTGGGCACGTGAACTTCCACAGAGGCTTCCCAACGTCCCGAAACGCAATCCGGTGCAGGATCCCGCTCCCTCGTGCGCCATATAGCCTTCCTCGCGGAACGGTGCTAGCATGTCCTCCCCGGATGCCATCCACCGTCAGGAGCATATCCCGAGGGTCACCATCCCCACCTGCACCGCCCTCAAGTAGGACGTCGCCCCCAGTAATCTCGCCACACCGGATCATCCCTCGAGGAAGTCGATCCGAACCGCCGACTATCTTCACAATCTCATCGTAGATTCTCCGTTCGCTGAGTCGGCTCGGGCTTCTCCACGTCGTCTTCAGAACCACAGGGTTCTTCTCCCGGTCCACCGCCCACCACACCGACGTCCCGCGGCCTAGCAGTGCGGGCGAGCACCACAGAGGCCGACCGATCGTCATCCACGTGTCCGGGGGCATCCTGTGTTCGCGAGCTGTCCTGGAGACGAACCGCGGAAAGTGGAGAGAGTCCGCGTGGTTGAGTGGGTCATCACTCGCTTGGGTGACAGTGGGGTCCCTTCCTAGCTCCGCATCCGACATCTCCCACGTCATCCGGAGGATGATGCGGACAAATATCCGCAGCCCGTCCCTCTCGAGGATGCTGTGTGCGGGAGAAAGGACGGCTCCGCGACGATCGAAGTAGGCGACGGCGAAATTGGTGCCCCAGAGGATGAGTCCGAAGACGGAGAGCTGGAAAGGGCGGCATGCGAGGATCGCGCGCGCATATTCGGCACAGCGGGCGAGAGACTCGCTCGGGAGAGGGCGCTCGTCCCATATGTCGGCGGGGTGGAGGCTTCCCTCTAAGTTCTGGAGTTGGGTGCCGGCAGGTGGGGAAGCGGCGACCCCGGGGGGTATCGGGGAGTCGGTGTCGTGCGCTTTCACCTCTAGGAATGCAGGGCACTGGCGCCAAAAAGGACCCATGCCCGACACGTGGCAGACACGCCCTTCGATGAGGGGGAAGCCTGGCCTGACGGGAAACACGTTTGGATAGACGGGGTCATCTGCGATCAGAGGTAGGCCGGCGTGGTCCAGAAATACTCGAGGGAGGTGTGTCGTGGAGACGGCGTCGTCCATGAAGCCGACGTTAGATGCTCGCCACGGCTTCCGCGGATTTTCCACCAGGGACTCATACGCCTCGCTAATCTTTTGGATTATGTTCTTCTGTGTGCAATGTTAGCACGACTCGGATTGTGACAGCTCAAGCCATGGTGCGTACCAGCGGGCCATACATCGCGTACTCTGGTCTGTATTCGTCATCCATGGGACAGTCAGGATCCGGCTCTGGCTTGTGTGCCTGCTTAATCGCGTCCACGTCATCTTTGCAGTCTTCGAAGAGGCGTTTGACTATCTCTTCGACGATTTCTGGGCGTTGCGAGGGCGTCGAGTCGATATATAGTACGGGGCTAAATGACATTGAGTGACCGAGCAGAAGGTCGAGAATGTCTTTCGAATCGTAGATGACGGAGGTCTTGAACGTGTCGAAGAATGTTTCACGCCACCCACAGGTGGAAAGCCTTTCGAGGCTCGATAGGGATGGGGATTCTGCGATGGCGCGATGTTAATATGATGGTATCCTGGCACAGGGCTGAGGGGATCCTTACCGCTCCTACCATCCGTATCCCAATCCATAATTTGGTTCTACTGAGGTGAGTGTTGTCAACTATGAGTGGCCTTGAGTACGGGGCACCTATGCAGAAGCAAGTACACGTGTGAGTAGAGCCGCCACGAGGCCAGATAAGACGTATTCGGTGTCCTGATAGGAACTCGTTAGCGACAGCGAGGACTCAGGACGAAGAGGACGCGCCCGAGCGGCGGTGGGTTTCAAGTTGAGCCTGATCCCTGGACTCGTAGGCAACCACGAGTCAAGCGAGTGCGTCGAGGATTGCAACTCCACACTCTGAAGCGCATTCGGCAGAGTTGGTGCGAGCATCTTGAAGGGCCCAAGCAAGAGCGCAATGATAGTCGGAATCCTTGAGATGATCCTGCTTTAGGTGCGTCCAGGCCGTTGCTGGCCAAGAGTCCTTCTTCGATCTTCAACCCGGGATGCTTTGTGTTTGATGTGCCGCGGTCGAGGGGGGGGAGGCATGTACTAAGTAGAGATCGAACCTTAGCGCCCGGGGGTCTGGTGCGTTACGAGCCGAAGTACGAAATGGCGTATCAACGAAGGGTCATGTCAGGCCGTGAAGGTTAACGTTACTTACGATAGCCGACGGCCCCCGAAAGACCATTATTTCGACAGCCCTAACGCCTGAACATTGATATTGAGACACTCGATCCTACATAACGTCATTCATTATGCTATGGGGAACCAGCCTGGGCTCAAATTTTCAGACATGCGGCGGTGGCCCTACGCTGCGTGCTGCGTGTGCCGTCAAGCGTTTGCACGTGTACAGCTCGCTGGGTGGTTGCGGGGTAAGCGGACCGGCCACAAGTGGGACGCCGGTGCCCACCCTGTGGGTTGAATGTGTCGTGCTGGGGAGGGGCCGTGGGAGAAGCATGGAAGTACGAGGGGGAGAGGACAGGGTTCTGGCCATAACACGCGCCGGGAGGGCAAGGAAGCATGCGGATCCGAATAGCACTGCTAATCTCGATTGCCAAGCCTCGTGCACGTGGCGGGCCTTTGTGGGCTACGCTCGCTTGAGGCGAGCTGCGGCTCCGTTTCGAGGTTGTCTCTAAATCCGTATACATTTTGCTACGGAAAGTCGCCCACGCTCACTGCCAGTAGCAGGTGGGCGATGAGGTGAGCTAAGCTCGCCTGACCCTTACATCGCGTAGTCCGCTGCGGCAGAAGGAAGTTGTGGCTCGCGCTCCCGCCGCCCTATGCAGCCACCGGCAGCCGTCTCGTTCAAGCTGCGGCAGCCTCCGCCCTGCTGCCCCAGATGGTTGGCCTCGGCCGTTCTGACGGATCGTAACAATCCCCAAGACGGCCTGCGGCGGCTGCGCAGGACGTCAACGACGCGACGTCGACCGAAAATGGACGACCCGCGGGCATCTGGCGTACCGGGCCCCGGCGCAATGACAGGACCGAGTACGATGAGACACCGGCGTGCACGGGCACGCGGTGCGGTATGGGCGTCGGCGGTGATGTGGACGGCCGGGTGTATTGTGTCTTGCTAACGCAGACTGGGGTGAAGGAGACCGCACCGGTTGGTGAAGAGCATGGGGAGGGCGCATGGGACAGGAGAACGCACGTGGGATATGACCCGTGGTCCTTGAACTCCCGGCGAACCATCCGTTCAAACTCTTTCAACACGCTGGACTTGATGTTGACTCTTGAGCCGTCACTCGAGGCACGAGCACATATCCTGCTCCATCTAGTCGATTTCCTAGAGTGAGAACATGCCCTGGTCGACGATGGACCAGGACTTTTTAGAGTATACGATGTTATAGATGTCCTTTGAGGCGATCATAAAGGCCTCGGAGATAAATAATCAATGGCCCAAGGAGCCCCGCGCAGCGGGGAAGCGACCTTTTAGGCGTCGGAGGAGCCCAGAAGGGGAAGGTGGCACTGTGCCCACCACCACGGGGTGCGCGCTAGAGCCTGCTACACAGCTTGAACAGCCTCTTGAAGGGGCTGGGGTGGCGGAGGGTGTCGGGACCAAAGACGGCAGCCATGGGGAGGAGTTACGGGAGGAGGGGAGTGGTGGAAGCTTAGTGGGATACAGGAAAAACTTGCGGCCCGGGGGGAAGGTCCCTCGCGTAAATGAGATCAACTCGCGATTTTGATTGCATCTGTATAAGCCTATTGTAATGGAAGTGACTAACTCCAATCACGCTAACTTGGGCCGCAACCTCTCTTCTCCACACAAATAGCTTAAACACGAAGTAACTCTACTTCGATGGTACCCTTCGAAGATACCTTAGCCGACACAAGCCGAACACCATTGTTAACAACGTCGTCTGGCTCATTCTCAGGTAACAAGGGCGATTGAGTGCCATTCATCGTCACTCTTCCGAAATGTACATACCAGGAGCTTCTTGATGGCACGAGCAGCATCCTGTGCGAACTGTGCACGAGTCCGGACTGTGCCTGTGCCAGTCCACAGGATGATCTGGCCGGTCTTGCGCCTGGCGTTATCACCGGCAGTCTAGGGATGGTTGACGGCGGATATCAACGGGCGTGACAAACGAGCCCTGGAGGGAGCGATACTCACAACCACAGCGATCTGAAACTTCTTCTGCTTGACAGGTTTGTCCAAAATTGATTTATCGATGCCGAATGCGGGCCCATCCGGATCCTCAACACCGTGCTTGTTCAAAGCATCGCCAATTGTGACATCCAGCGACATCGCGCTAAGCGTGAGGTAGATATCCTTGAAGGATCCTGTGATCGCGTTCGCGGGTGGCGTGAAGTTCCATGAACTAGTATCCGGGAAGGTGTACAGGAGCGAATGGCAACCAAAGGACTATCACAAGAGATAGTAAGTCCCGCGGCAGAACTAATTATACCATTGGGAGAGACATACTCGGAGCGGGTGGTCCAGCATTGCGCCATTTGTGGTAACACCTTGAGAATTGTTCTCGATCCTCTACGAAATGTATCGTGGACGGTCAGTTGGCACGCGCATGCTGCAGAAAGATAGCGACGGACATCTGAAGGAATGGACCAAGTACCGGAGGATGTAGAGTGTACTCGCGGCTCTGACGGAGGTATGATCTGGGTGGCTGACTGTAAAGCCTATCAACGCACGCTCCGGTCGCACAGCGAGTTGAAGAGCGCACAGAGAATGCATCTTTTAGAGCGGTAGCTATATGGCGGAAGCGCACGGGGTTATCTTGCTGGGAGCTGGAGGCCCCCGCCACTCCACGTACCGTTCAGGTCTTCTTCAGGGGGGTTCATCTGCGAGTACACCAAGTGCTGTCAGCTGGCGTTAACGGTGTGCCCCCTATGTAAGTGACTCACGGTGGAAAGGTCAGAGTTGTTGGATTACCACTGGTGTTGGTGTGTTTTTGCTTTGATGATAGAGTAGAGGCGGGAGAGGTAGTCAAGCCGTGGGGGGAGTGAGGGTTGTACTCCCTCCGCTCGTCCTAACACCATTTAACGTCAATTCAATCCAGGGATTGGTTATATCCTACACCACGGAGGCCCTGCGTCGCTACTAGTCGGCCGGTTCAGTGGGATATTGCGCGCTCCACGAAGCAGTAGGGGAGGCGTCGGCTTCAAGGTGGTTGACAGGATGTGCGCGCACCGTCGGAGCTTGCAGAAGGTTCAATTGCGGGCTTCACACATGCAGGAATAGCGTGGTAGAGAAGGAAGCTGCACCGCAAAGTTCTCATAGTGTCCCCTCATATGTACGTCATGGAAAACTCATAGGCCTCCTGATTGCCGACGACGTTGAATAAGATTCTGCGCTTGAAGACGTCAAAAGGCGGACCCTCTTTCTACTCTCCCCCCCTCCCTCTCCTTCTCCCCCTTAGTGTCGTATGTCCCCAGCGTGTTCAGTACCCCCAACACAGCGCCGTAGTATAGCGGCGTCAACTCGACCGCACGAGGGTTGTTGGGGTATGAGGACGTCGCATAGTCTCGCTTGCAGCAGATATCTTGAGGTTCCAGGGCTGCTCGAGAGCGACGAGAGCCCCCGTAGAAGTTTTCTTCGCCGGAGTTCCTCTGACAGGCATTACGGAGCAGAGGACTCTAGTGCGTGGTCGGCACAGCCGTTCTAACGAAGCGAATAGAGGTCTGCCTCAAGGCGTGAGCGGCAAGCTTGAAGAAGCGCTTGTTGAAACGCATTGACAGAGGCGAGACGAGGATTGCGGCGCTCGACAAGCACGCCTTATCCCCACTCGCGGTGCTGTTGTCGATGGCGCAGAGGAGCGCCCATAGGAAGGACTCGAGGTCCCGGCTGTTCTTGAGAATCGGATTGAATCTGAACTTCTCCATCGCTGATGGACCATCTCTTGCGTAAACCGCGGGCGCTCTTGTGGGTAGATCAAGTTAGGCTTGGTTCGGGAGCAGAGCCGTTGGATTGATCGTGCATAGGGATGCCGTTCTCCGGTGACCAAATCCCCGACGCCTGTCGACGTGTTGCGCGCCCGCTGGGGGTTCTGCGGGCCCAAAATCGGTTCAGAGTAATTCGGGCGTTGCGAGGCACCGGTCAGCGGTAGCGATACAGCATGCGCGTCACCCCACGCGCCTCGACGTCGCGGGGTAGGCTCTGACGATGATGTTCCGCACGCTCGTGCTGTAGTGCAGGGGTGGCACGCTCAGAGCCACGGCAGGAGGCTAGAGCTGGCGAAAACGTGTCAGGAGGGCGGATTCAGAGAACGTGGGGGGAGAGAGCGCACCTTGCACCACAATCATAAGCCTGCTGAACTTCTAGAGTAGCTTCCTGATGTCTCGGAATACGACAGGGCGGTGGAAGATTGCATCGTTACGTGAATGGAGGGGCCAAAGAAAGCCCAAGAGAAGGATTGTTTCGTGTCCGCGAGGATCCGAGTGACGGTGTCGTGCATGCTGCCATTCCCCGACGCGAGGGCGGTTCCGCCATGCAGTCTTGAATTGCCCCAGGAGCCGTTCACGATCGACGACGCACCGCAAGGACATGCCTCGGCAGAGGAGAGAATGCGAACGCCACGGGTCACCCGAAGGTCAACCACATCGCCTAGGTGTCCAATAGGGAACCCAGAGCGAACCAGGGGAAGCGGGGCGTGGGAGAGGGGGGGGGGGTCCGCGTTATCGAACACGAGGGTCGGGCCTGTACGGATGGGAATGGACAACGGGCGAGAATTGTATGGGCGGAGCTGTCGGCTTAGGCGAACGGGTGCGTCGCAGCGGGCGCGGGGTGCCCACGGCGGTGCATATTCACCAAAGGTATATGGCCCTCTCGTAATTCTCTTCGGTCTCGCACTGTTCGGACCTGGCCAGCTCGGCGGTGCATGCGGGTTCATCGAGGTCGGTGTAAATGCGCTCCAGGATATCACGGATAGCGTGGTGCTGGGCTTCTTCGAAAGTGGGGTGCCGCTGACGTGACGTTCACCGAGAAGGCTGCGAATGTTGTGGGTGGTTGCTCTCCATGTGTGTTCTCATGTTCCCGTGGCTCACGTCGGAGGCGCATGCAACCATCTATAGATACGTGTGCATCATGGGAGGCATGTTGAGAATTCGAGAAAGCATAAGAACGCCCCGGTACATACATGCCGCGCTGGCCTAAGGGTGCATTGAAGAATCCGAGAAGGATCTCTATGAGTCAAAGGTGCTTCGATCTTATCCTTATATTCTTAAGAGCGGCGCGAACTGGCTCCGGTGTTCGGTGTGTGAGGGGAGTGCAGGGCTACGCGGAGTCATCCGGCGTCGTGGTTGAGACCCTTTAGTACGCCAGGAGGTGCTCGCAAGTGCGGAAAGTGCGCACCTCATGTAAGCATTAAAGCCTGAGTGTGTCAGACTTGGAAAAGTAGTGGGGTTGTGTTCAGGTCGATGACTTTCATGGTCACAAAAAACCGGACTCAACGCGGTTGAGGACGGCATGTAGTGGCTGGGATTTGGGAATCTAATGTCGAGGTGCACGTAGTCGGATAGCCTTTGGTGAATCGGCGGAGCAAGATATGCAAAAGGGGAAGATAGAACGGAGAAGGTAGCAAGCAAGAAAGAGCCCGGCATGCCTCCGCCCTTGCTCCAAGTTCCATCGCACGCACGGTTTGTGCTCCCTCAAGTACAAGTCGAGACAGACACAGCGCAGCCGCTGGACTCAGCGACTCTCACCTGTGCCCTCCACTGCACTCGACATTGATCGCGCCCTCACCCCCACCGACGACGACCGACGAGCCCAACCTCGCACACCGCCTGCAGCCTTGCACGCGCACGCCCCTGCAGCTCGACAACTGCTCCTAGCCTCCTTCCACTGCGCTGCGGGACGCGCCATCCCTCCCCCATACATAAAACACGCAAGCCCAGCCGTCCTTGCCCCCCGCCGCATGCCCTACACACTACAAGCCGCACAGTACGCCCCTACCGCGCTCGCTCCCCTTATCGCGTCCCTGGACCCCGCCGCCGTTGCGGGGGCTCTCGAGGAAGTGAAGCGCAGGCTCACCCCCGACACTCGACGCGCCCTCCACTCATTCGCGTATGTCACCGACAGGCAAATCCCCGTTGCCTGTATGGACGTCCACCACTGGGGGGAAGACCTAGGTCGTCGTTGTTTGAGAGGTGCAGGTGTTTAAAGGTGCGTTCGTCTGGGCGGTTGGCGCGAATACATACGCGGTACTGATTCCGGAGGGAACAAATGCCCAACGCTCAACGGCGCAGCACGATCCATGGAGTCTGTCTATGCTACCTCATCGACAAGTGCGTCATCTTTCCCCCCACCCGAGCTCCTGTGTTTCATGCCCACCCCTCCGCTTTCAAGGATTGCCTTCACACGCGCAGCTGCGCGTTGTTCCCGCTCGTGGCTCTGGGCTTGCTTTAGAACACGAACGACACTGGTGTTAACTCCACCATGATGTCCTCTTCCACGCCCCTACCTCACTATGAGTTCCCCATCTGCCTAACGCCCTGGTCCGTTCGTGGATCAAGGTATGTGCGTCGCCTCGTCCCGTTCCGTCCGAAGCGAAGGCTCACTTACACTTAATTATGGGGATAGGCGCGTTAGGCAGCACAGTATGCGCGAGACAGATCCACATCGGTGCGGAAGATTCGACGGTGTCCGCGAGTTTCTTATGCGCACGCGAGACTTGGTCTCTCGGGCATCTGTGGCGGTATGCTTCTGTCCCCTTCGTCATTCCCACAGCTTCGCCAGCCGTCTCTTCTCTCGCGCCCTGCTCGCTACGCTGCACAGGGCACGAATTACTCCACTAGCGGCACCGATCACAGTCAAGTTGGAAATCCGCTTCGACTGCGTCCGGCATCCCGGTGCGATACGTCAGGATTGTCGAGAAGAACAGGTGCCTGCGTGCGCTCCATCACCCAGAATAGCGACCACTACAGGTGTGTCTTCCGTTCTCCTCCATCCTTACTGGCTGTTGTATGACGAGGGTTGCTGACGCGTTCGCATGTCCAGCTTTCGGACGGGTTTACAGATGGGGAGCACTCCCGTAGGGCAAGGGTTGTGAACCTGGGGCTCGCTCACTATCTGGAGGGATGGTATTTGATGTACATAGAGTTGTACGTACGCATATATCCAAGCCATGTTATAATTCTACGACATATGGACGTCTTCTAGTTCTCGGGGTTTATGCTCTCTGCTCCTCTCGAGCATGCAACAAACCGTCATTCGCGTGTGCACCGTAAGAAGTCTTGAGACCCGTTGAACCCAGCCGCTACGTCACCGGAGACTTTCACTCCCAGAACCGCTTTAACACCCTCTCAACGTCGTAGTCAGCAAGCAATGCGCGTATAAGCTGTTTCGGGCACGTGAACTCCCACAGAGGCTTCCCAACGTCCCGAAATGTGATCCGATGTATGACTCCGTTCCCTCGTGCCCCATGTAGTCTCCCTCGCGGAATGGTCCTCGCACGTCCTCCCCGGATACCATCCACCATCAGGAGCATATCCCGGGGACCACCCTCTCCCCCGCGTCAAGGAGAACGTCGCTCCAACAACCTCGCCACACCGGACCATCCCTCGAGGAAGTCGATCCACCCCACCGACAACCTTCACGATCTCATCGTATATTCTCCGTTCGTTCAAACGGTTCGGGCTTCTCCAAGTCTTCTTCACTGGATTCCTTTCCCCGATCCACTGCCCACCACACCAACGTTCCGCGACCCAGCAGTGCGGGCGAGAACCATAGCGGCCGTCCGATCGTCAGCCACATATCCTGGGGCATTCCGTGAGCGCGGACAGTCCTGGGGACGAATCGCGAGAAGAGAAGGGGGTTCGCGTGGTCGAGTGCAGCATCATTCGCTTGAGTGACGATGGGATTCCTTCCTTGCAGCTCCGCGTCCGACATCTCCCACGTCATTCGGAGGACGATGCACGCGAACACCCGCACGCAGTTCGTCCCCCTTGAGGATGTTGTGCGAGGGAGAAAGGACGGCTCCGTGGTGTTCAAAGTGAGCGGCGGCGGAGTTGGTGGCTCAGAGGATGAGTCCAAAGACGGAGAGCTGGAAGGGGCGGCATGCGAGGATCGCGTGCGCGCACTCCCCGCGGCGGGCGAGGAACTTGCCCGGGAGAGGGCGCGCTTCCCGTATGTGAGCGGGGTGGAGGCTTGCCTCTGGGTTTGGGAGCTGGGAGCCGGAAGGCAGAGTGGCGGTGGCCTCTGGTGGTATCGGGGAGTCGGTCTCGTACGCTTCTACCTTCAAGAACGCGGGGCACTAGCGCCACAAAGGGCGCATTCCTGACCCGTCCACAGGACGTCCTTCGATATGCGGGAAGACGGGATATCCGTTGGAATGGACAGGGTCATTTGTGATAAGAGGGAGGCCGGCGTATTCCAGGAACACTCGAGGGAAGTATGTCGTGGGGACGTCCACAGGCATGGAGCAAATTGGATGGCTGGCACGGCGTCCGCGCGAGCGATTCATACGTCTCACTGGTCTTTCTAAGAGTGTTGTCCCGTGCGCATTGTCAATATGGCTTGGAGCATGAAGGAGATAGCAATGGCACGCACCAGCGGGACATACTTTGCGTACTCTAGCCTGTATTCGTCATTGATGAGACAGTCAGAGTCCGATTCTGGCTTGTGTGCTTGTTTGATTGCGTCCATGTCGCCTTTGCGGTCCTCGAGGAGGCACTTAACTATTGCTTCCACGGTTTATGGGCGCTGCGAGGGGAACAGGTTTGACTCCACCGGATCGAGTAGGTTCAGGTCGCCGAGAAGAAGGTCGAGAATGTCATTCGACCTGTAGATGACAGAGTCTCTGAGCGTCTTGAAGAATGCTTCGTGCCAGTAAGAGGTGGTAACCCCTTTAATCCATCACGTAGATCGAGAGCCTGCAAGAGGGCTAGCGGGATTGACCTACGGTTTAAGGTGAGCCACGGTGATGATGGCCCGGAGTGATGATGCTTACCGTTGATACTATATATACCCCATTCCATAGTGTAGTCGTCGCGCGCCGTAAACTCTGTACCTTTTCGCCAACGGCCCTGTACTTCGCTGAACACAGACGACGACGGATGATAAGAACATGACAGACTCACGTCGAGCCTTGGGACGCACAGAGGAACAGCTGCGGAGGTAGCTTCCAGATCTCTTGGAGATCTACAATGTTGAGAGCCCTGCGTTGCACTCCTGAGTGCCGCAATGTGAACTTGGCAGTGCGCTGGCGGCCTCGTAACATATAGGGCGCTTATGCGGAAACGAATGTATGCGGCCACGAGGCCCCACAAGCGAAGCACGTTCGACGATCTGGTTGAAACGCTCGAGCGACAGTATGCAAGGCACATGGGGACGAGGCGGACGCACGTTTGGACCTGAACGATTTTACGCGCTTCGAAAAAGACGGTAGATCGAATGTATCGACCATGATCATGACAAAGTCGGGATCTGTGAGGTCTGATCCGGGTCCAGGAGCTCCTCACCGGCACGTCTTCTTGGGTTCCAGGAAGTATGGCAGGAAGATCGGGCAAGCGGATAGAGGGCCGAGGAAGAGGAAGCGTCTCCAAACGCCAAGACGCCCTGACGAGCTGAGCGCTACTGACGGCACTGCCTCAGTGCCCACATGCCAGCGCCGGGATCGCATTGAATTCGTCCAATGATGCATGATGACTTGCAGTACCCACCGTGATGACGTCGCCCACAGCGTGCAAGACTGTTAGGCATGCCCCACTGCTCTTCCGCTCCCGACACTTTGAAATTTTTGAGGATGAGCTGGACGGAGGGGAATCCATATGGAGATGGGGCTCTGTAAGGAGCTGTCGCATAATGGTAACTGTCTCCTGGAACCTGGACCATCAAAGCTGTGTGCTAACTGCAGGCCGCCGTGCCATTGTACTCCAGGTTAGGTTGACGCCGCAACTTGAAAAGGAAGGTAGTAGCGGACGGTCTCTGGTCGCGCTGCTTACTGCTCGCCTGCGCCTCGCCGCTGTCCGTTTCACCCAAGTCGGGGTCCCACGACGCTGGCTGGTTCCCACCGTGCCCAAGCTGATGGATCGGAACAATCCCCAGGTCTTGCCACGTCCAATCTGTGACGCTCCTGGGGGCCTGCAGGCGGGTTTAGGAGGGACGACAGGAAGAGCCGCGCAGCGCATGAACAGGCCAGAGCACCAATGAGCCTCACACGTGCCGAGCCCGCACAACGATGCTGTTGATCCAAATCGCATTCGTCGCTCCACACGCGCTGCTCGTCGGATGGAACCCAGGATGAGAAGGATAGGCACAGCCTGAGAGCCGCCTGCGGCTCCCCCAGGACGCGCAAATTTCGTCGCCACGGAGCGCCAGAGAGCGGCTGATCCCTCACAATTGCTGAAAGGCACACACAGCCCCCACCCGCGCTTCCCAGGACTACCCGTACGATGGAGGAGAGGAAGAGATCGTAGCGAGGCACCCTTGCCCTCCGCGACACGTTCGAGTCTCCGCACAGCAGTGTAGGATCTAGAGATTGTGGTGAGGTGCGTTCACCGTGGTTCCGCCGGAAACTGGCCGTGATATGCTTATGGTCCAACAATGTGCCACCAGGAAGAAGACCGCTGAGAAGGTCCTGATGGCATCCTCCGGCCCGAACAAGTGGTGGCTCTGGCGCGCCGCCCAGCGCCCATCCCACATGTCTCTCCTGCCGGGTCTGCGCCCGCAGACAGCCTCTCCGGGCCCCTCGCCTCGCAGCCGTTCTTTACCCAACGCGTGCATCATATCCCTGCTTCCGAACGTACACATGAGGCGCTGTAGCACCATGGCGGGCGGGACAGCCCTGTACGTATCATACTAATCAAATTTACGTTTCTGAGAAACGCGCGCGACAAAGTACCGAATATACTTTGAGAGCCCGGACCCCGAGGGAGGGCGGAGGGAGGATAGTGCTAGGTGCAACATACTGACAGAAAGGAGGTGTCGGTCAACTATCGGAAACAACGTTGCTGAGGATACGGAATGAGTGAACTTCGCAGGATCCATCGGGTGGGCATCTCTGGTGGCATACTCGGAACGTGCGGGCACCACAGGTTGTGCTCCGGAAGAGGGATTGTCGGTTAAGAACTCGATGACGACGGGGAAGAGGCCCAGCCCGCGGAGGGACTCCCACTGCGCCGCCGCAGCCCGCCGCAGCCCGTCGGAATCGGAATGATGCTGTCCAGGTGAAAGTTGGCACCTGCCAACCCTCGTTCTCGCTCCAGGATCCTCATGCTCCAGTCCATTCCCATAACCATGTTGTCATGCCATTTCGCCATGCATACCGCCGGGATTTGACCAAATTGTGATGCAGATTGCACGTTGCCCTCTACTAGACTCCGTGCAAGGGCTCGAGAGCCCAGCAGGCTCGGAATTCTCACAATAGCCAAACTTCACTCAAGTTGTGCACAATGTTCGACATGAACTAAGTCTAATTATACAACCTTAGGACGCAGCCTCCCTCCACACGTACAACTTAGTTACGAAGTAACTCCACTTCGATGGTACCCTTCGAAGATACCTTGGCCCACACAAGCCGAACACCCTTGTCGACAACGTCGTCTGGCTCGTTCTTAGGTCGCAAGTCAGAGTTAGTACCATTCACTATGGCCCTGCCAAAATGTACATACCAGGAGCTTCTTGATGGCACGAGCGGCATCCCGTGCGAATTGTGCACGAGTCCGGACTGTGCCTTTGCCAGTCCACAGAATGATCTGGCTGGTCTTGTGCCTGCCGTGATCGCCGGTCTATGGACGGTTGGTTGCAGATGTTAGTAACTGACGAGCCCTGGTAAAGGGACTCGGGAGCGGCACTCACAGCAATGGCGATCTGAACCTTCTTCTGTGCGATGGGCTGGTCCAACATTGACTTCTCGATGCCGAATACCGACTCATCTGGATCCACGACACCTTGCTTGTTCAACGCATCGCCGATCGTGACGTCCAGCCACATCCCGGGAAGGTACGGGTAGATATTCTTGAAGGATCCCGTCACGATGGCCCCCGCCTGATGGAACCTCGTGTTATGGGGCGTGAAGATCCGCAAACCAACGCCTTGAGAGTTGTTCTCATTCATCTGCAAAATTAACTGTGTACTGTCAGGTTGCGCAGCATGACGCACAAAGATGGCGACTGGCCTCTGAGGGAATATCCCCGGTACCGGAGGATGTGTGGTATGCTCGCGGCTCGGGCAGACTCGGATGCGTGATGGCAACGGCTGACTACAAGGTATGTCAAATAATGTCTACACACGCCCCAATCACACAACTAGAAGGACTCACAGAGAAGGTATATTGCAGAGTAGCAGCTACATGGCAGGAGCATACGAGGTCATCTTGTTGGGGGCCCGCACTACCCCATGCCACGTTCAGGTCTTCTCCCGGGAAGATCATCTGCGAGGACACAAAGTACTGTCAGCTAGCGTTCACAGCACGCCCCCTGAGATAGTGATTACCTTCGGAAAGGAAGGTCGAAGTTAGTGGATCGCAGCCGATGTCCTTGGGTTCTTGCGTCGACAGTGTAGGAGAGGAGAAGGGGGTGGTCAAACTGCTCGGGAAGAGTAGTGATTATATTTCATCCACTCACCGTCACCGTCCCTAGGATTTGTTGTATCTTACACCGCGCAAACACAGCGTTGCCCTGAACCAAGTCCTTGTCAACACGTTGAGCGCTGCGGCGCAAAGTTTGAGGATAGTAGATGCTTATGGCGAAACGGATATCCCAGACCGTCTGCGCCGTCGGAGCCTGTCGTAGACAGGCGAGCGGAACGAGTGCATGAGGAAGCCGCACAGCGGTTGAGGAAGCCGCATTGTGTGACGGATGAGGGCGCTGCTTTGCGCGACAAATCGAGTATTCGTATGGGGGCGATCACGAGGACATGTGTAATGAAAGCTTCTAGGCATCCTGATTAGTAAACATATCCAGGAACGTCTATGTACTTATCTGACCAAAGCCGGGGCCGCCTCCCTCTCCCTTATGAAGACGTTGGTACATTGCAGCAGATACCTTAGGGCTCCAGGGCTGCTCTAAGACAACGAGAGCCCACTGACCATCTCGCATAAGTTTTCTTACCTGGAGTTCTTGCGCGGGCGTCACGCCGAGACCGAGTGGTCGGATCCGCCGGTTATAACAAAGCGGGCCGGAGCGAGGAACTGCCTCCGGACGGAGGCGGAGAGGCTGGGGGCCAGCCAATGGAAGTGTATCGAGTTGAATGAAATGGGGTTGCTGTTGAACTCGATAAGAGTGAGCACTGCACGTGCGCCGTAGAG
>FTLJ01000526.1:0-63229 GCA_900155495.1 Porogramme epimiltina
CACCGACCTCCCCCCGCGCCCCTCCTCCCCGCGTGGCCCCCCCGCCCCCGCCCGTCGTGGGGCCCGTGCGCCCCCCGTCCGGCCGCCCCCCGCCCCCGCCCCCGCCGGCCTGCTTGTTCCGCTTCTTCGTGCTCCCCCGCGGCGCCCTCCCGGGCCCGCGACGCCTGGGCTCCGCCTCGTACGCGCACGGCTGCTCGCGCTGGCGGCACTGGCGGCAGCGCGGGCGTGCCCCGTCGCACCGCAGTTTCCGGCCTACCGTCCCGGCGGAAGACGTCAGCTCCCGTCCTCGAGGCCCGTCGCGGCCAGGCCGATCCCGGGCGCGAGCGCGCGCACGCATGTACGCACGCACGCACGCCAGGGCTGAATTGAATGAATGCAGAGCTCACCTCGGCAGAACTGGCACGCAATCAGCGTCTTCTTCGACTTGGGGGCCCGTGCGTGCTGCTCGGAGCCCTCCGAGCTCCCGCTCGTCGTGGTCTCCTTCGCTTTTTCCTTGCCCTTCTCCGTGCCCTCCTTCTCCTTCTCCTTCTCCTTCTCGCCCCGCCCCCGCCGCGCCCGCTTTCCCAAGCCGCCCCCTGCGGCCCCCTCGGACCCTGTCCGCGCAGCCGCCTCGCCCTCTCCTTCCCCACCGGCCCCGGGGGGCCCGGCACCCGCCGGGCCTTCCATACCACCTCCCGCCTGCGTAGGCGCCCGTCCCAGCGGCAGCAGCGTCGTGACATGGTACGCCGTCGCGCCCACCGCGACTGGGTACGGGTCGCTGCCAAACGCCGCCAGCGACGGCGGAGCTATCCGTAAGCCGCTGTCCGCCGCTGCCCGCCGCGGGGGCTGCGAAGAACCACGCTCGGGCGGGCGGAGCGCGGCGGCCCGCGGGGCGTGCTGCTGCTGCTGCTGTTGGTGGTGGTGGTGGTGCGCCTGCGGCTCGAGCTGCTGGCGTTCGTGCGGGCGGATCGGGGCCGATCTCTCTCCCCCCTGGCCCGGCGGCCCGGCGAGGGAGAGCGCGGAGAGCGGGGGCAGCGCGCCGCCCGGCGGACCTGCAGTGGCCGGTAATCGTACTCGCGTCCTTTAACCACGTCCGAGCGCAAACCACTCACCGCGCACGTTCGCAGGTGCACCCTGCTGCCACGCGGGCGCGCGGTGCGGGACTTCTGCGGGGGGCGCGCCCGCGCCCGCGTCCTGCGGCGGGGGCCCCGGCTTCGATTTCGTCTTCGCCCGTGCTCGCCGCCGCCGCCCGCCTCCCGTGGGGGGCTCCTCGGGCAGCCGCGACGGCCCCGCGACGGGCTGCTGGATCGCCGGACTGGGGTGCCGCGAGGCTGGCGGCTGACTGTGCGCGAATGCGGCTGGGCGCTGCTGTTGAATCGGCGGCGGCAGCGGCGGAGTCGTGAGGGGGTGGCTGGGGCCCGGCTGAGGGGGACCGTGGCCGTGTCCATGGCCGTAGCTGAACGAGGCGGGCATCGACCGCACCGGCGGAAGGCGCGGCGGCGGGGAGTGCGGGTGTGCCCGCGCGCTGCTCCCGAGCGGAGCGGTCGGCGGCGGGAGCGGAGAGGGGGGTGGCTGCGCCCCTCCCGGCCCCTGGCCCCACGCGAACGGGCGGAGGGGCGGCGCGGGCGGGGGGACGGTGTAAGTCGCCGGGTATGTGGGCGTTGACGCGTAGTACACAGGATCGGACCGCACGACGCCCCGCAGCGGCGGCGGCGGGAGAGGGGGGAGGGCAGAGCGGGACGGGGCACCTGGATCGTGGGGGACGGCGGCGGGTGCGGGGGCGCCGTGCGAGGGGGACGGGGTCGGGCGCGCTGCGGGGATCCCGCCGCCCCGCCCCCGCCTCTCTGCGTAGGCCGCGGGGGCGAGGGCGAGGGCGGGCAGCTGCTGGGCCCCGGGCACTGATGGGATCGGGGGCGCAGGGGCGCGGGCTGCCCCCGCCGCCGCCGTCGCGGGCTCGCGCCCCCCGCCCGCGGACGCACCGTCGCCTTGATCTTGCGTCGGGCTCCTGCGAGGGGGGGACGGGCCCGGGACCATCAGCCGTTGGAGGCTGGGCGGGAGGGAGCTCTGGCGTTGCGATGGGCCGCTCCCTTGACGGTCCATGCCGGTGAACGTGATCCTCTTCGGCGACTGGCCGCGGCGGCTAGTGGTGACGGCTCCAGGACAGGCGCAGGGCGGCGAGAGCGAAGATGAGGGTAGGAGATGGAGAGCCCATAGGCCGCAGGCGCGTCGCGCGGGCAGAAGAAGAAAAGCGATCTTGCAAGTCGTGGACGGATGCGTTTCGAAAAAGCGGGAGAGGGGCGGTCGCCGGACACCCGCTGCGACGCCTCCGTGCCACCGAATGGGCCGTGCCGACGGGGTTTGCTTCCGCTACAGAGGCCAAGTGGCGGGGGCAAATCGACAGCCCCGAGCAGGACAGGCTGGGAGAGAGCCGAGGGGCATAGCACGGTGCTCAGCGCGGGCGCTCGCGGGGCGTGCGGGCGTGCGGTACAGACACGATCGATTTCAGCCACACTCCGACGGCCGAAACCCAGGCGCACACTCCGCGAGGTCGCGCCCCACCCGCCCGCCCCCCCGGTCTCAACGACGATCGACCACACATTCTGGCGCGCCCGTCGCGGCGCCGCGCTGGCTAACCCCGCGAGGGCATAGCGGACGTCGTTGGCATCGCAGCGCGGGAGGAGGCTGATCTCGGCGGGGTGGAAATTTGGTGCAGCGAGCCCACCCCCCCCCTCTCCCTCTCCGTCGTAAAAAGAGTCACGGTCACACTGTCGACACGAAACACGATCGGCGTGACTGGCAATATACTTGGTCCCTCGCGCACGCTGGATTTGTCGGGGGCGGCCCGCCCCCTGGGTAACATTGGGCGTGTGCGCGCGCACACGAGCTCGGCGGAAAACCCCCCACGGTTGGCGCCCGACCGCCGCGCGGGCGGCCCGCCTGTGGGCGAGGGGAGGGCGAGGGGGCGCTGCAAGGGCGGGCGCGGCGGCGGCGCGCCTCGGCCCCCGTAGAATGGAGAAGTTTATATCAGACTGGGCAGAAACCGTTCCCGGCACATGGCGGGTCACCGGGCAACCTGCCTGCGACGTTTCCGATAGGCTCGATCAGGGAGGCCGGGTCCTGAACTTTTGGGGTAAATCTGCACGTTTGCTAGGATCGCTATCTCGATATAAGCTTTGATATTTCTGATAGCATCGGGCGCACATGCGTCGCAATCTGCTGCGCGGCTGGCGCGCGGCCCGCCTCGTGCCCGCCTCGCGCGCGATAGCGAGGGGCGGGAGGCGAGGGCGCTTTGGGCCCCCGCCGACGCCGCGGCGCGGACGGCGGGGCGAGAGGGGAGGGCGGCGGGCGGCGGAAGAGGTCGCGCCAGGCGGGCCGCGTCGATCTCAATCGCCCCTGTTTAGAGCTCCACCGGGGCGATCGCGGGCATCGGAGGGAGATCTCTGCAGAACTGGCGCCGAAGCGGTGCTCGCAAGCGACGGGGGGGGGTGAGAGGGCGTCTGCTCGTCTGCTCGCGTCTGATGCGCCCGCCCCGCCCGGCGCCACCAGATGAGGCAATCGTGACGCGCCACGCGCCGAGCACGTGCAGCGCGCCGTCACAGCCAATGGTGACTCGACCGTTTCCCAGGCGGGCCAGCGCGCGCGCAGAGCACACTCGTGGTCCCGCCCCGTCCGCGCACGCTGCTACACACGGCCCCGAAAGCTCACGCGGTCATGCCGTCCTCGTCCCTCCTCCCCGCACGCACTCTCCTCAAGCGCGCCCCGCGCAGGGCCTTCGCGACCTCCGCCGCGCCATGTGCGGACAAGCCCGTCATGAACCGGTACAGCCGGACGATCACGAAGCCCAAGAGCCAGGGCGCGAGCCAGGCCATGCTGTACGACACGGACGGCATCCAGACTGATGAGGACTTTGACAAGGCCATGGTCGGCGTGGCGAGTGTTTGGTGAGTTTTCCGCGTAAACAGCGCTCCGCGCATTTTTGCCTGTGTAGCTGACGGTGGAGGTGAAGGTACGAGGGTAACCCGTACGTATCCTGTTGTATACCGGACGCGTTCACGACTTATGCGTGATGTCTGCACAGATGTAACAAACATCTCTTCGAGCTTGGCCGGCACGTGAAAAAGTCCCTGGTGGATTCCGGACTCATTGGGTACCAGTTCGGTACTGTGGGTGTCAGGTGCGTGCACTGTTGTTTTCGTGTACCAGCCCTCCCCTCACGCACAAACGCGTCCTATGCAGTGATGGTATCAGTATGGGCACCGACGGCATGCGCTACTCCCTCCAGTCTCGCGACTTGATCGCGGATCAGGTGGAAACCGCGGCCGGCGGCCACTGGCTGGACGGAATGGTCGTCCTTCCCGGATGCGACAAAAACATGCCCGGTGTCCTCATGGCCCGTGCGTCGCGTCAATATATGCGCTTCTTTCCCCCTTCTGAAGCATCGTGTAGTCGGCAGGCTGAACAGGCCCGGTCTTATGGTGTACGGAGGCACGATCCGTCCCGGCTCGTGTGAGGGCGCTCCGCAGTTAGACATCGTGTCCGCGTTCCAGTCGTACGGAAAGTACTTGCAGGACGGGAAGACCGAGTCCGCGGAGAAGGAACGGTACAACACCGTTCGTCACGCGTGTCCTGGCCCAGGCGCGTGCGGTGGGGTGAGTGCAATACGCCGTACCGGCGTGGCTCAGCTGACCGCGGCCACGTAGATGTACACGGCGAACACCATGGCCAGCGCCGCTGAAGCGATGGGCATGACGCTCCCTGGCTCGTCGTCCTACCCCGCGGAGTCTGCCGAGAAGCTGGCGGAAACCGAGACCATCGGTCCAGCGATGCGGAACTTGCTAGAGAAGAACATCCTTCCTAGGGATATTATGACGCGTTCTGCTTTCGAGAACGCCATGGTAAGTTAGTGCCTCCTAGTCGCTACGTATTAACGCTCAAATATTGTTTCCTCAGGTCCTCACTATGATCCTTGGTGGCTCGACAAATGCTGTATTGCACTTGACTGCCATCGCCCACTCTGTCGGAATCGACCTCACACTGGAGGACTACCAGGCCGTATCGGACCGCATTCCGTTTATTGCTGATTTGAAGCCGAGCGGAAAATACGTCTTCCATGATGTCTTCAAGCTCGGCGGTATTCCGAGTACGTCGAGATTGCCACTGAAACGCGAGATAGCGCTGATTGCGGCGCCGTGGAATGCAGAGATCCTGGCGTACCTGCTGAAGAACAACTTGATCGACGGAAACAACATGACCGTTAGTGGCCGCACGCTAGGCGAGAACCTTGACAGGTGGACGCATGAGCATGGCGAGTTGGAGTTCAGCCGCCAGGACGTTATTCGGCCCCTGGAAAAACCTATCAAGGAGACAGGACACTTGCGGTCAGTAGCCTTGCGGCGCACCGTCCCCGCAAAAATACTTATGCCTTTGACTATTAGCATCCTGAGGGGAAACCTCGCACCCGGCGGCGCCGTTGCCAAGATCACGGGCAAGGAGGGCCTCGGATTTACCGGCAAGGCCCGGGCGTTCGACTCCGAGGACGACTTCGTCAAGGCGGTTGAGAGTGGTTCGTTCAAGAAGGGCGAGAAGGCAGTCGCCGTGCTCCGCTACCTCGGCCCCAAGGGCGGTCCCGGTGCGTCGCGTCTCATACCCCGTTTCGAATGCGCCGCAGCATGTGTCGCGCATCGCTGACCCGCGCTACAACTCGTTATCCCTCCCCGATCGCCTAGGCATGCCCGAGATGCTCAAGCCAACGAGTCTCATCATGGGTGCGGGCCTCGGATACGACGTCGCGTGCCTCACCGACGGACGCTTCAGCGGCGGGTACGTCCTATGGCCGCCATGATCCACCGCCGCCGCCACGGTACTGACGAAACGCCTCTCTTCGCATTCGCCCCTGCGGAACCGATCTCGGCGCCCGTCTCCGTCTCCGCACCCTCCGTTCCTTCCGCCGGCTCCGCGTCCCCGTCCCGCCGCCTTCCTATATTCACCCGCGCTCCCACTCCACCCCCGTCTGTATCGGATCCGCCGCGGCGCAGGTCGCACGGGTTCTGCATTGGCCACGTCGTGCCTGAGGCGCAGGTCGGCGGGCCGATCGCGCTCGTCCGCGACGGGGACGTCATCTCCGTCGACGCGGTGAAGAACACGATCGAGCTGCAGGTGCCTGAGGACGAGCTCGAGCGGCGCCGCGCCGAGTGGGTCGCGCCCCCGCTGAAGGTGAAGACGGGCACGTTGTACAAGTACATCAAGAACGTCGAGGACGCCAGCCGCGGGTGCGTCACGGACGCATGAGCGGCGGCCAAGGTCGACGGTGGCGGGCGAAGTCGGCGCGGCGTGGCGGACGACGAGCGGGGCGGTGAAACGCCCGCGGATCGCGCGTGGTGCGCACGAAAGTACGCTACATACTTGAATAGGGGGAGAAATCTAATACTGCGCTGCCGCTGCGAGATAGGAATGCAGAGATGTCGCCGGCCCTAGATCTCGGAGACCTTGGGTGCGTGGGAGCCCCTAAAAATTGCGGAACCGCACCGCGCACTTCCGGGTGCGCTGAGGGAAGTGAAGTGCGTTCATGTGGGGGGCGATCGACCCTGTCGTTAATGCAATCGAGGGACTCGATGCTTCCGCGAGGGTTGTGCATACTCCCACCCACTCAATGAGACCGCGCCATGGGAATGGTGACGCTGTCTCCGATGACCCGTTCATGACCCATTCATATCTACCTATATTCGCCATTCCGTTCAACGTATTTCGCTCCGGTCAGCCCGCAGCTGCATGAGCGTCTATAGTGACCGGCGTCACTGGGCAAGTGCGTCTGCCGCCCGTCGGTGTGGCCCACACGGTTGTTTGGCCGCTATTACGTCTTCGCTTCAACCGTCGGGGTCAAACGGGGTCAAACTGGTCTGCACAACAATCGATTTGATCTCTGTCACAACGGTAGTTATGGGTTCCAGGTGACTTCGCGGAGGGTCAATCAACGGACCTTCACCCTACGCAAGACCTTCCAAGTTACCGGAGTTGGTAGTTCGTTTCAGGGCAACCTACATAAGGCATTCGGAGGCACCGGAGCTGACAGTTCGGTGGTGGTGGTTCATCCTCACCAAGCGCGACGTTTAATAATACAAAGTTGCCTAAGCGAACGCAATATACACGGCTTCGAAGAGCCAACGTGGAGTTGATGAAAATGCCAGGCAGGCTCAGGCAGCGTGCCCAAGAGTCCGAGGGAGTGTGAAGTGGAGTTCTGCCGTGGTCGCCACAGTAACGACCAAGCACACCATTTTCTCCAATTTCTTTGGGTAGATCCCGGCCCATGGACGAATAGGTAGAAAGTAAGCCTTTGTCTTTGAGTAACATAGGGACGTCCAAACAGACCGGTAGTGAACATGCTATGACTCAGTCGCGTTTGCACGGAAGCGCCCGATCACAGCTGGCGCGCCAGCACATGACGCGACGCGCCGAGCTCCCCGCGTTACGCGTGAACGGCGCGCCCCACCTCCCATCCCTCGTCTTTGCTTAACTCTCCTTCCTCCTTATCCCTAAACATTATGCCGAATGACAACGATATGGACGTCGATATCGATGAATCTCACTGGCTGGACACCGTTGAAGGTGAAATCGCCTTCTTCCGTGCTCTCACCCGTGCGCGCCCCGTCGGCATCCACAAGCACTTCCACGTCCTCACGATGAGCAATGCGATAAGACGCGACACGGGACAGCTGGTTGGTGTAGAGGAGCTATGGTCGAAACTGCGCACGTGCTATGACCTTGACATCCTCGAGAACATTGTCAGTAGTGAGCCGCACGCGTTCTCCCTTTCTCTACCTCCCACTCGTAGCATCATATATTAATACGAACCTTCTCTCCTACTTTGGTCTCAACTTTCACCATACGTGCATGATATGCCCCACCAATGCGCTCGCTGAAACCATGATCCATAGGAGGCTGATGGGTATGAGCTCCCGGGAGAGAGCGTGGGCACGCCACCCCTCCCTCTACGCTCCCCATCCCCCTCCGAGAACCTGTCCCTACACCCTTTCTTCCGCGCCGAATACGCCCTTCCACCGGACGAGTCCATCAACTCCCTCATCGTCGCGCGACGCACGCGTGCGTCGGTGTCCTTGCCCTCAACATCCCCCGCGCCCTCGCCAGCGGCCGCCACCAAGCCGGCGCGGGGTGGCAAGAAGGGGAAGGCTAAGGGAAAGGTTACGGCGGGGCTCGTGGGAGGGGACAGCGACAGCAGCGCACTGACGCAGGAGAGTGGAGATGAGAGCATAGTGCCGACTCCAAGGGAGAGCGTCGCAACTGGGACCGATGGGGGGACCGAGTACGCGGATGAGGAAGAAGAACCCAGACAATCGCCAGGTATGTGCTCGTGCTAGCGATTCTCCCCCTTCATGTCCTCATTCTGCCCTAGCCGCATCAATGGCAGCCAAGCAAACCCGAGGTGGGGGCAAAGGGTCGAGGCGTGGTGCGAGGGGAGCTCGAGGAAGGGGCGGTTCAACAGCTAGCTCTCGGGGTAAGAAGAAAAAGAAATAGACTAGTACAGTTGTTGAGGTCCATCTCGTCTTGTTTGCTTTCGCAGTGCTTTCTGTTGTCTTATCTTCGTGTCTATGTCATACGAAGATGCCTCGTACTCGGACCACATGACGGTCGTAAGGAAAGATGCATAATCCATGTGTAGTATCGCTTCATCTTCTCTCGTTTTGGCGACATGGCATACACATACATATAAGACAACGACGCCCGCCAGGCATCGCAAGCAGATGGCATGACCCCACCCACACCCCTACAGCACCCAACCCACACTAGACGACAAGAGAAGCACTCACGCGGTCGGCACGCGAGCAGCCTCAATGCGTCTGCGGGCGACCTGCCGCCTGTTCAGGCCCGAGAGTGATGAGGTAGCGACGGCATCCTTGTCCTTGGCGCGCTCAACCTCAGAGTCGGATGCGGAGAGAATGATCTCGACGTGGCAAGGGTGGCCCTGGTAAGGGTTGATGCGACCGTGCGCGCGGTACGTGCGGCGACGAGTTTTCTGTAACGGCGGATGAGGGCGATATTTTAATGACGCAAATACACGGAGACTTACGGGAGCCTGCTGGACAACAATGTTCTTGATGTAGAGGTCCTCGAGCTCAAGGTTTTTCGCGTCCGCGTTCGACTCGGCGTTCTTGAGGAGACGGAGAACGAACTTGACGGACTTCTCGGGCCAACGACCTTCGGGCACGCCAACTCAACCCCTCTCCAAGGTCAAAACGAATCTAAAATATAACACACCCTTGGTCGTCTTGAACTGCTTGGCCTGGCTAGCACGGCCGGTTCCACCAGCAAATCGGCGGAAAGGGATGACCTGCTTGTGGTCCTGGACGTCGCTGAGGTACGTGTACGCCTTGGTGAGCTTGAGGCCTGAATTCCAAAGATCCTCCCTTCAGTCCCCAATTCTAATTCCCCTTGTACAATCACAACCACTGACCAGTCAGCGCGGCGGCGACCTCGCGCATGTTCTTGAAGTGCGTCCGGAGGTACTCACCCCGGGCGCGGGAAGCTGGAAAGACACACCAGGACCACCGTCAGTTTCTCTGCAGTCCTCCCTCGATCGCTTGCGAACGCACTTTTCTCGGGGTTGGCGGCGAGGGCGGCGGCGGCGTAGCGAACTGCATACAGGACGTACCGATCAGCATGCGTGGCACAGCGAGGACGAACATAATCTCTACTCACCCATCTTGAAGTCTTGAGTCTGTCGTACCCGATCCCGTCGTCAATACTGTACGGTAGGGGATGGTTTGGTGGCTGAACTTTCCTCGCCACAACTGTGCAGTTCCAGCCGGCAAACTCCGACGGCACTCCTCCGAGGCGCCCGTGGGCCGTGGCCTGACTGGGTCGCATGTGAGGGCGGCTATTACGACTCTGGCTCTCAGGCTGAAGTTGAAGTCGTATTATTTCTCTGCGTTTATTCATGCTCGTGTCATATCGGTGGCAGCCTCGGTGTCGCTTTACTTTGCAAACAGCCTTCGTGTTTTTTCGAGAATTCCTCTTCGACTATGCACCCAGAAAACCCTTCTCCAACTAATTACATTGCGACCCTGTCTAGAACCTGTACGTTTTGCCGTACAACGAACTGTACAAGTGTCCCTGTCTGTCGCAAACGCTCCCCGAAACGACCTCGCAGTCTCTCCTCCAATTTACCGGACAGCAATTCAGGAATGGTGTCCACAATTTCCTGAGGACATGAGAACTTGAGGAGGGTGTGATCCTGAACCTTCGACTTCGCTTGTCGGTCGAATACGAGCGTGCATTCATACACGCTCAAGGGTACGCCGGAGAGCAGTACTTCCCCGCTTCCGGTTCCCTCGGTAGGAATGTAGGCAACAGGGAATTCGATGAGACACGCCGCAAGCGATACCATGTCTCCTAAACTGATTTCATCATCCGTGGGAGAAATCGAAATCAATATCGGTAAATCCTCGCCATCGGGAGCCTCCGTGAGCACCTGGAGGAGCAGATCGATGAGAGTTGGGGGCGGCTGTATCACCTACACACAACGGTCATCTGGGGCGTAGGGTCTGACAGATGGTCTTGTTTACCTGGGAAGACGAACCTCGCACTTCGATGAATGCCGTCCAGGAAAGTAAGGCTTCTGAAATCCGTTCAGATGGTGTTGAGGAGTTGCCATAAAGGTCTTGAAGGAGAGGTAGGTTGACGAAGAACAGCTGCTCGGAGCGCGGCTCGTGCACGATCACAGTGGACGAGAAGACATTGTGTTCCTGCCAGGTCCCCATATCAGCTCTATCCTGGTCCATCATGGCCGGTTTCTGATACGTACTTGTCTTAGGGACTTCAGTAAACTAGAAAAGAACGCAAGAAGCGTGGTGCGTTGGCCTCGTAAGGAGAACGAGTCAAATAAGTACCCTGTCCTAACTAATGCAACGTCTACGTCAGTCTGTCCTTCTTTTCGAACTAGATCTCCCGCACCGTATTCCAAGGGTCACTATAGCAAGATCCGTGCAGAATTGGCGCAGCTTCGCTTGTGATACGTGGTTTATCCCTGGCATAGCTCTGACCACTTTAAGCACCAAGTTGCAGACGTTCTCAAGAGTGGCCGCCATGACGGACTCCTGTGTTCGCTCTTCCGTTCCTATCTTCAAGGTGGCGGTTTAGGTTGAGATGTACGTCGAGACGCCCGCACATGACTTTGGGCTAATGAGTTGTTCTAGTATCCCAAGTGGGATTATAGAAAATATAGCAATGCAACACAGCGGGAGAAAGTACTCTATCTACTAAGTCCGTGTCCTCGATCCTTAATTATTGCTAAGATCAACACTACCACTTCTTGCCGGATGAACAACCTTCCTCTTCCGCCCCTGCGCGAACCCTAAACTAACAGTCCGCATGCCGCCGCTCCGCATCGTGGTCACCCCGCTTGGCTCCCGTATATCCACATCCGCTGTTAATCTATCGATCCGCGGGTCTTGCGGTGTCGAGAGCGAGGGCGCTGCGGAAGGCCTCTGGCCCTGTGTGCCCGACGATGGTGCCACCTTGGGGCGCGAACCGAGCCCGCCCAGCGCCCAGCTAACTTCGACGCCGCGTTTGATACTCCAGAGCCAAACAAGCACAAAAACTGGGGTGCTGACGAGTACATTGAGCACAGAGAAAATGTCGGGGAGGCGAGCGGGCGGCGAAAAGAGAAGTTCGGCGACATGAAGGACGGCACACGCGGAATAGACAGCCTAGGTACAAAACAGTTAACGACGGGCAGAGATTGCGATAGGAACCACGACGCACCGTAGACAGAAGTTTGAGGTAGGAACGGCGGGAAAGGGTGAAAGGCTTGTAGCCGATAAGCATGTTCCATAGGATTAATAAGGCGGCGTATTGGACACCTTGCCCGTCTCGTTTCAAGAGCGGCCACATACTAGCCGTAGGTGTGAGTACTCTTCTAGCTCCTCTGTTAGCGCTTCAAGTGCTTGCACTAACCTGAACATAGCGACATTGTTCATCAACATGCCCAACTCGAACGTATGCTCATCCTGGGAAGAGCCTGACAGGAGGAGCGTCATAGGGAGCAACGGGACCAAGATGGTTTTCTCGTGTACTTGGAATGAGAAGAGGAAGAACGACAGGGAGGAGGTGAGCAAGGCGTAGGGAAGAAGGGGCAATAGGGGATTGTGTCTCGAAGTCCGCGCGCCCTTATCTTCTGACGAGGCAGGTTGGCCTTGAAGCTTGTACCCACTATAGAGTAGAGTGAGGACGGCTGGCAGGAAACCACACGCTGTGAGCGCAGTGGAGAGTTTGATTAATATCCCCTGCGCAGCCCACAACTTCCACTTCAATACGACGTTACTTGCGCACCAAAAGTTGGCGACTTTGTCTTCGAATAGGCCACGGTTGAAGGGGAAGATACGACTAATGGGGTCGAGTATGGTGCGGAGGGGAGCAAAGGGCGGAAGGAAGGGGAGGAATAATACAATGAATGACGCGGTGGTTACAACACCCAAACGAACGAACAATTTGGATCTAATACCAACAATGAGTGGCCACTTTCCTGTGATACACACGTAACACGCACCCTTCCGTGGGCCCAAGGTAGACGCACTTCGCTAGAAGGTACGTGCCTATTGCCGGGGCGTAGTAGAGGGCCATCTGCTTGAAGCCAAGGCTGAGGACGAAGCATACCGCTCCGAAGAGGTCTTGTCCTGTCGCGAAGAAGTTCATCGCCAACAATGTGAAACCTGACAAGGTCGCTGATGAGTGAATAGGAACGGAGGCAAATATTAACACACACCTAGCATGACAGAGTTATATTGAAAATGCCCGAAGTCGATTATGGTCAGCGCAGGTTGAAGCAATAATACAAAAAGGGCCAGGTTCTGTGAAGGTAGTATGTTAGCGGCCATTGTGGACATGCTATCTAGCATGAATACCTGTGTTCTAGAGGAACGAGACCCTTGCCAAACCCTCGTGAACATCACAATGGCGGGTACATAGATCAGAGAGTCGAAAACGAGGACCGTCGATCGCATAAACACTTTGTTTCCTGGAGTTTCAATTCCGCGCGATTGGTCGAGTGCGACCCATGAGGGGTCTATCCATGACCCTCTGTATACAGATAAGGAACGGCCTTGACAGTGAGACGGCAATAACGTACATGATTCCACATATCCAAGACACATAGGCTGTCAAAGGCGGATAGTCCAAACCCCAATACTGCAGGTCGTAGGTATACCATTGTCGTGTCGGTAGGTGGATAGTGAGCTCCATCCAGTGTCGCTGTGCCTCATAGTCGCCATACATAGGTGGTGTACCTTGACCTGTACAAATCGTAAACAGAAATTCCATTGACAAGGGGGTATAAGGTGCAGACCAGAGTACGATCCTAATCCTACAGCCCACTTCACCCAAACCGATGCCAAGATGAGTGAGGGCACTATCCAAGCCTTCATGTGTTCATGATGCATCCACCGCAGCCATCGCTTCACCATGTTCCCTTCATCTTCCAGCCTTATTTCTTTGCGAGGGTGAAGAGAAGGCGGTAGGTGCGTGGCTGACACAATGCGACTCGCGACAGAGTTGAGGCTGGTAGTTTGGCTCAGCCGTTTCTTGCTGCGGATCGGGGATGTCGCAGTGGCGGACAAGGGGGATGTTGGTGGAGAGTATGGTGAGAGTGGTGGCGTACCGAGCCAGTGTCGGCTCTCGGTTTGAAGGATGTGATGACGTCGGGGAACTGGCGCAACGATTTCAGACCGGTCTGTCTCCGAGCTGAAGGTCGACGCGTCAGGACCGTCGTCTGTGTCACAAGAACATGTGGATATGAGACGTACGCGTCACTCCTCACGCTGTTGGTGGATATTCGATGCCTAAGAACAGGCGTCGGAGCCCGTTGTTGCCAATTGGCAGGAACTGTCTGCGCAGAGTTCTGAGAAAGGTAGGAGGCCCGGCGAATGCGGGGGTGGGATTGTGTCGAGGAGTAGCTGCCCTCCGTGAATTCGTCCATCGTGGACAGTCAGGAAGTAGAGAACGAGCGTGCTTTCAAGGTTTAAGAAGAAATGAGACAGGCCACCCGGCGTTGGTCCAGCTGGCGCGCCTCACAGGTTATGTCCGTAAAAGGCCCCTACGTAATGGGCATGGTTTCGGACCGCGTAAGCGCACTCACCTTTTCTCTTCGTCGCCATCTCGCGGACTGCAATGGGATTCACTCTACCCCCGCGTACCAACAATACCGGGCCTTCAGATCATGCCCGGACCCTCATGGCGCGCAAAGCCGCGATGGAGGCCGAAATGGAGGCCCAATACTCCGTCTTACAGAGCAATTCCGTGACGACGGACACACCCCTCGTCGACACTGAGGGCTTCCCCCGCGCGGACATCGACGTTTGGGCCGTCCGGCATGCACGCGTCCGCATAATTGAGCTACGCAATGACCACAAGAAACTCATGGATGATATCATGGTCGCTCTTCAGGACGTCTATGTCCCCATCACCACAGACGCGCCGTTGACCGAAGGCAGTAATAGTCGAGATGGATCGGTCATGCCTTTCGCCAGAGTCGATGGTGTAGCACCCGGAAGCCCCGCTGCTTCAGCTGTAAGTATTCCATATAACTTCTCTGTGCGAGCATCCCTAACCGTTCTTGCTCATAGGGGCTTCTGCGGGAAGATCTCGTCTTGTCGTTCGGGCCTCTCACGAAGTCCTCATTTACGTCTTCGTCGCTGCAGCCACTAGCTGAACTGGTAGCTGCTCAGGAAAACGTGAGCATGCTTTTAACTGTCGTATAGCTCGGCCCATTCAATATTCCTGCAGCAAACCGTCATCGTGGAGGTTCTGCGAGCGAACGACCAGAAAATTAGACTTGCGTTCATCCCAAGGCGAGGTTGGGGAGGACGAGGTCTACTTGGGTGCGTCCACCTTCAAAAGTCTCCATGGTTGTGGTCTTTGAAGTAGTCACTGACCATGTTTCATAGATGCCACATTGTCCCTTATGTTGCAGAGTAATTGCTAAGATCGTGTAGCCGTACACTGACGATGTATTATATCCTTGTCTCAAATCGGAACCATAGTATCGTCGATTGTAAATTCGATAGACGAAGGCAGCATATCCGGGCGAGTTTGTATCGTACATTCCTTCCTACGTTTAACGAAAGCCATAAGACACCATCACAATCTGGACACGGTCTTCTTCGTCTTTGACCCATACACGATGTCCGCATCTGTATGGACGCGGTCCTGCGACGCAGCTTTGGTCCTCCGGGCATTCTCCAAAGCGACATCCAAACCACCCTCGAGAACCCAGCGCCGGAACACCTCAACGTCAGTGGCATTCTCGGGTTGCGAACTTGACACCGACCATGTAGCGTGTTCGAGCAAGTATAGACCGCAGGCGACATGCGCGAAGAGGAACAGGGCAGGCCGAGGAAGTAGAGGATGCATGGGCGCCTTGTATACGTCCTCCAGCGAGGATAGTGCAAGGCGGAGAGAGGTGAGCGGTCCGCCGAGTGATTCACTTAGAGAACTTGGGCATGATCCAAGAACTCCATTAGCCCACTGTGAGTTGGCGAGGCTGTGTCAATAACGTCTCCCTTCGCGGCATGTATTCGTACTCACTTCAATAAATGCGCTCATTGCCTTCGTCTTCTCCGTTGCCCGAACTACATCGAGAGAGAGGACAGTGATTGTGCCTTCCCATATCTTCTCAACCAGCCCATCCTGAATAAGCCTAGGGGCTGAACGTCAGTTGCCGGTCACAAGCGGCCCTCCACTCCATTACGTGTCCTCACTTGGTTATCCCGTTTTCCTCCATGTAGCCCTCTCCGCCCAGGCACGTCATGCAGTCCTCCACTGCTGTTGGACACTTCTCCGCTGCGAACGCTTTAATCGCCGGCGTCATAAGACGCAACCTGAGCTCCTCGCCCTCGCTCGCAACCCCACATTCCGTCTTCCCTAACAAAACCACCGCCCCAAACACGAAGTGGAGCAGAGCACGGTACAGCACGCCCAACCTGGCGAGCTCCGCAACATGTAACGGCGTGTCCTTCAAGAGCTGCTTTCCTCCACGCACGGCCCGCCCTTCGGTGTGGGCAGTCGCGATCGCAAGCGCTTTCCGAAGGTATCCGACAGAGCTCACTGCTGAGTGCGTGCGCGTTATGTTAAGCACGGGTGTGATGAGCCGTACACCTTCGCCCGGCCGCCCGAGGAGATTCGCGTGCACGCCTGCGAGTGATAGTTCCGCCGTGGGCACGATCTTCGTCCCGAACTTGTTCTTGAGCCGATGCATGAGGATTCCGTTCGTAAGAGCGGGAGGGCGTGCGACGCCGGGGGGACGCAGAAGAGGGAGCCGGACAGGGATGATGAAGAGCGAAAGACCGCGCGAGCCGTCTTCGGGTCTTCCGGTACGCGCAAGGGCGAGCGCGACATCGCTGTCGGTGGCGCTGGAGAACCACTTGAAGCCGTCGAGCGTGTGCGGGAGGCCATACTCCGGAGACAGGCCTTCGGGGGATGGAGTGGCGATCGTTTCCGTACGAGAAACATCTGATCCGCCAGGTCGCTATCAACGCCGCGTCAGAAAGAGTTGTTTAGGAGAATGTATAACTTACCTCCGTCATCCACTGCCCCGCTGTGAATGCCTCAGCGGGGTCACGACTATAAGGTCAGAGTGAGCTCTAGAACGTCAAAAGCTTGAAGATATTGGTTCACAGACCTGATCAGTCGAGTGTAGACGTCGCGTTTCAACGCGGGTGTGCCGATGAGTTCAATCACTATATCAGGGGTTTCAATATTGAGACGCTACTAATGCTGGGACCACGCACCCCGTGCAACACCGTCTGCCATACTCATCGGGCAACCAACCTGGTGTACGCTCGTAGTCAATGATCGATATACCTACCGTACACACTCGAAGAGTCACCCACGTACCACGTCAGAGTCTCCAACCGAAATGAAGAGTTTGGCAAAGGAATATGGCCGACTGTGCTCACGATAAGGACGTTCGAAGGGGATTGCAACGAGGCCCTCGCGGTGGAAGACATCCTTGAGCTCACGCCAACCCTCCGACGTCCGGAGCTCGTCTACACGTCGGCCCCACGAATCGTATTGGACGAGTTGCGGCGGCGTGGTGCGCTTGCTCATCTCACGTAAAGCTGAACAAGATGTAATGGTCGATGTCAGCCACCCGTTCAGAGGGTCGGGATGAGTGCTTACTAGTAATGACGTCTCCTCCAAAGCGAGTCAGGTCTGCATCCACATCGTGAAACACTTCAGAAGGAAGAATACGCCTGAGCAGCCCAGGAAGTGCCGGGTCCGTAGTGTACGGGTTGCCCTCAACGAAAGGCACCTGTAGAATGATGTTGAATGAGAGTCCGTGTTTGACGATTAGAAGTTTGGGACGCACGGGATGAAACCCCTCTTCGACCCGCATACTGATTGAGGTGGTAACGCCTAGGAGTGCTACCGCCGGACAGAAATGGACAGTCGCTGACCCTGTATATAAAGTCTACTGACGTGACATCGTTAGACTCACTCCCCTCGGAGCTGAAACTACGCCGACACAAGAAGGCCGATTCTGTCGGCTGAGAATGGAAGGTCGATTTGCAATGCCACGTTTAGCACGCAGTCATGAGACCCACCAGTGACTTGCTTGGCTGGCCAGAGTCGCGGAACAGCACAAACTCATGTTTGTGCCCGGGCCCCCAGGCTATACATGATTGCCGGAGTCATGTGCGAATCGTTGGGCGGCACCTGTCAAATTGTCTAGAATAGGAAGGCATTCTAGTTCGTGACTCCAGGTTGCAATAAGTAAGAGATGATCATACAACAGGTCAGAAGCCAAACAGAGCGGGCAGTCTATAATGTACATCCGTGTGTAACGCTGGCCCGCGCCGTATCCTGGAACTCTATAGGTGAACGAGAGGGATAACGAATGGACACGGCTCATGAAAGCTCATGAATCCCAAATGGCGCCGAACGCGGGAATCCCCCTGCTCATCATACCGTAGACAACCTTCTTGGTCAGCGGTTCGTTGGAGATGATGATAACGGCTTCGGCATTGAACTGTTGAACCATCCGGTACGTGAGCTTGACCATGTCAGGTTTCCCGTGTTCCCGTGTGTCTGTCGCGCGCAATGAGGCTTCTGCATGACCACCATTACGGAACTAGACTTACCATAAATAACTGCGTTAGGGTTCGCCTCTAGAAGCGAGTCGACCAGCTTGTCTCCAAAGGTCTTCCTCACAGCTGGCGCAGTCCAGAGCAATTGAATAGGGACCTTCTTGGCGTATACCACGGGAGCAATCGGCCCGATCCCGCTCCCTGTTGCTACGAGCACGACCCGGCGGAACAGCGGCGTGACGCGCACGACACCATAGCAGGGCACTCCGCGGACCCAGATCTCCTTCGGGGGGTTTGCGATCCGCTCGCTGGTCCAGTCTCCCGCGCGGGAGACCACAGCGGAGTATCCTGAGGTGCCAGGGATGGAGATGGTCGCGAACGAGTGCCACTCGAGGAGTGGGCTGAACGACATGCGCGTGTAATGTCCGGGGTGGGTGTTGACTGCGTACGCGCACGTGAACGCGGATCGGATGCGAACAGGATCTTCACGTCAGTTGTTGGCGTGGGGAAGAGATTAACGCCAGAACGCACCGTAGTCAAAGTGCAACCGAACACAGTGATCCGAGAGCACTTCGGAATGGACAGGCACCTTGCGCAGGCGCAGCCAAGGGAGGATGATTGAGCCCGTCATAACCAGGACAAGCCAGAACGGCGGTGCCTGAACAACGGCCTGTCCGAGAGTCTGGCCAGGCTTCTGATAATCCCTAATCAAGAAGACGACCTGCGCATATGTCACAGTCAGATACGTTTGATTGCTATTTGGGGTGTGCGCAGTGCGTACCAGACACCAGACAAGCGCTATTGCGGTCCATCCGCAGAACCGGTGCGTCATCTCGAACGTGTCGTGGTGACGGGTGCGGGCCTTCGGATACGCGAAGAGGATCATCCCAACAAGGAGTGCGAGGATGATGTAGGTAAAAATGAGAGTGGGCATCGAAATCTAGGGCACCGTCAGCGCAGTTCAAGCGCTCCGAAGTGACGGAGTGAACGTACTTTGTCTTTGCGGGACATTTGGCGTGTAGCCTGTGCCGCAAATAATACGAGCCACATCGTGCCGCTGATAGCACTCCCGGAGTGAACTGCGTGCCGAAACATATCAGTAAATGCCCTGCGTCGTAATCTAGGATCCTCACTCCCGCCGATACAGTACACTCGTCCGAGGATACGTCGGATCCAGAGGGGCCACCTGGGAGACGTGCCATCAGTACTGTGTACCGAGCAAGTAGGAAGATAGGAAAGACACTTACGACCGAGGAGCAGCGCATGCAACGGTGAAGAACGCGTTCACGACATAGTCCTGTCGCATGAGGATCGCCACGAAGATGTTCGCGATGGCTACCTTCCCGAGATAAAGGGCATCGGCGCCCTTGACGCAGGCATGGATGAAGACCGCAAGGTTCACGACGAAGACCACCCCGAAAAGCCGTCTGTAGAGGGAGAGGACTTGGAAGCGGAGGTTTCGAAGGGATCGTCCGTGGGACTTTTCGGGGAGGGAATCGTCGAGGTATCCGTCCCATGGCTCGCCGCCCTTCTCGACGGAGAGATCGTGCTTGCTGTCGGCGGGAGAGGACGTTGATGACGACGAGGCGGACAGGTGTGGTACACCCTCTAATGCTGGTGAAGCGTAATGTGCAGCCGGCGGGAGAGCTGGTAGTGCGACGCCACCATCGGAGGACTTGTTCAAGTGAGGCGAAGCGGTCATCGTGAAAACCGTCGGGTGGGGAGTTGGCTGAGGGCACGAAGAGGTTAGTGAGGAACTTCGAGCTGGATATACTCCGTACCCGGCGTCCGTTGATCGTGGGCTTCGGAGAAGAGGGAACATTCCGACGATGCCGACCGTGCTGGTACTCGGAACCCTACCGTGTGCACCAAAGGGTGAGAGTAACAGGAACCGGCGAAAGAAGATGTACAGCTTGGTCGCGTCATCCAGTACAGGTCTGTCGACACGCTCAGATACGATTGCAGCAAGTGTGCGAAACATGTGGATATCTTGAAGATGACGCATCGTGGTTGGCAAAGCACATGGATTTTCGTCGGTTTGTTCCAGTACCTGTGGATAAGATTTATGTTGTCCAACCGGTCCAAAACATGCCGGCGAGTGCGTGTATCCCACCACCAGTATCTCGGACCAGCTTCCATCTGGCGATATGGGGTGTTTCAAGTTCGACATATGCCTAGGTATGTCACGGCTAGTGACGGGTTGCTGGGCGCTTATCTTACCCTTGAGGGCAGCACACTTGGACCATGCTCCCGCCGGCGTGACAGTTGAAGCAACGGGTGGAAGGCAGTGATGGCCACGAGCGTCCGGCGCAAATCCATGTGTTACGTTGGTGAGAAGAGTACGGTCGGTTCCGGCGGTCTTCCAGAACGTCACATTAGTTTGCCCGGTCGGCGCAAATGACAAGGTTGGGACATACCGATATGTCGATATCGACCCTGATCAACATGGAGGAGTCGGCGCTTATTAGCACAGCGTGTCGTTCGCGCCAAGGACCCCCGGTTTGGCGGCGGCGTGGGCTCCACACAAACTCCTCCGGTGACAGAACCTAAGCGATGAGTACCAAAACACCAACGCCGACCAGTTTGAAAGGGTCCGTGGCGCTCAATGATAAATGACGGTGTTGCAACTGCGCTTGGAAATGCAAACTCGAGTTGCGGGATCTGGATGGGTCTTTCCGGACCATCGGAGGTAGACTCTTTCAGTATGTACTGCTGGGTAACACAATTTTCGAAAATTAAGCCGAGAAGTGGAGTGGAGCAAGGGAAGGATTCTGCGATAGATTGTCTTCTACTAGATGTGGACGCTTAATACGGGTTAGTCGATGTCTTGGCCTTCAACTACAGCCTCGCCGTCCTCAGAGAACTTCACGTCGTTCTGTGAGAATGCTCCGTGATCAGGGCGTGCACCTGGGCCTCGAGGTTGAGGGCAGACGAACCTCATGCCCAGCCGACTTGCCAACGTATTTCGTATGAACTGTCAAAGAGTCGGATATCAATCATCCTCGTTAAGGTACATAAGACGAGGTACTCGACACTGACATCCGTACGCCGCGAGCTGGCCCTGAGGGTTGTAGAAATCCACACGGGTATACGCCAGGGACCTTCCTGAAAATTGCATCCTGCTATGAGTTGCTGCGATAAGCCCGAGGGTGAGGTGCGGTACCGAGGGCAGTGACCACAGCCGTGGCCGTGAGCTCCTCGCCCACACGTCCGGCGGGCTTGACGAAAGAAGTTCCGATGTCAACAGATACGCCCGTCATGTACTGGCCCTTTGTCGCAACCGCAAGGGAGCCTAGCGTGTCCGTCAAGGACATGATAAGACCTCCATGGACCGTCTGTTACGTTCAGCTGCGAACTCCGTTGCGCCGAGGATACGGCTAGACACTCACGCCAACCCGATTGACTGTGGGAGAAGGTGTCATCTCGGAATAGCAGTTCCTTAGGCCTTTTGTGCAGCCCACGTACGGTTATAGGGTTCAATCTTGAGAGACGCCTTCAGTTCTCCTGGCCTCGCTGAGATGATGTTGAGCTAACACATGTTTAGCAAGGGCCTCGAGCGCAAAGGTCGCCCAAGAAGTTGATACCAACATTTGGGAAGCACTGTTGGTCATGGCCTGCAGGTATGTCGTCAGCTCTCGGTTTCCAATACTGCTCTATGATAGCTCTTGGTCACCTTTGTTGTCAACAAAGGACCGCCAGACCTGACGGTCGTCACGCCATTTAGTGATGCTCAGTAAGTGCCCAAGGGTGCACGAGGACACGCACCCGGCGTGTGAACCTAAGACAGGCGGACATGATACGCCTAGATTAAGCGACACGGCGCAAGATGTGTACCTCGTCGAAGGTGCTGCTCGTGCAGGTGGTGAGTTCGATGGGAAGCAGGGTGGGGTCCAAGCTGGAGCCGCGCGATGATGGACGTCGTCCGCCGTATCTCCCCGGTGCGTGCACGTGGCCGCGATCGTAGTGCTGCCGACGATCTCCCGGTCCTCGGCCCGTGTCATACGTGGACTGTCCAACCGCACTCCTCCACTGTATACTCCACAGACACGATGAGTTTACCATACGGTTCCCGGTCGCCATGGCGGATACTATACACGAGATCGCAGTTTGCGCTGAACCCACAAGGCAGTGAAAATCCGCCGCCACAGACACTACTCACTAACCCCGCACACACGACTTATCATAAGGGGTACATCGGCGCTGCGATCTGTGACCAGTTGACCGTTTAAATGCCTGCATAGACATGTGGGCGCACAAAGACCTCTTCGAGGGCCTGTGGGCGCCGTCGCGGCCGCCGTTTTATGAGCCCGACCGCACTGGACTGTCTTCCCGATATGTTTCGAGCATTGGGAGTGATATTTCATGACATATACCCGACGGCCGGGTGGCGTTATGGTTTATTTCGAAGCCTTCTCTCCGCTGTGATGGTCGCTCCAGGATGATCCAACTTTTGGGGTACCTCCATGTTTTTTGTCGTTTGTGGGCGAGTTTTTCTACGGAGCTCAGAAAATCTAGGTGGATAAATGTCGGAAAACAGAAAAGGATCGGGAGTCGAACCTGGGGCGAGACGCGTCCATGTAAGCGCCTCAGCCACCGACGCGTCGTGAACGCGAACGTCACGATTTCAGAATCTTGTTTCTGACCACATCCTCACCTGAGACCTGACCATGTCCCACCTCCATGATCAACTGCTTAAGCGGCTATGCAATAATAGTCAAACGCTCGCGAAGGCGAAGGAAATCCTCCACGCTGCAGGCATTAGAACAGCACAGGGTTCTGGATACGAGCTTGGTCAGGGCGTGGGTGGTCTACCCGCTATATGTGCTTACCTCGCCGCTGAAGAGTAAGTCAACCTTTCTATTACACGCGTACGTATTTGCGATACCAATAATATCCGCAACATAGATTAGGTGATACAGATATCTCTGAGAAAATATCGCAGAACGCGTCGTGCCTTAAGCCCAAGGTCTTCAAGACTACCTTGAACACCGTTCGTGCCGCCCTTGCAGCCGCAGCCGCCGCATCTTCGTCCAGGAAGTCGTCGCGGAATGTGACCTATCGACAACTTGTGGAGGAATACAAGTTCGGCCGGAAGGGTATGGTGGTGCAATGGATGGAGGACGCGGAGCGGACGCTCATGGAAAACCGAGAGATTCGCAGACGGAATGGGAGCGCGTATGACGCGATCACGTTGTCCGTGTTCTTTTGGACGTGCGGGCATATGCAGGTACGTCAACCTTATCGCCTCGGAGGACGCGAACCGACTTCGCATGGCCCTGCAGAGCAAGAAGAAGATCAACACCACGACCCTGCTTGACCGGTATAATGTCTCGCGGGACCAGTTTGACCAGCTCACGGAGGCATTGCACGAGCTATGCACGGAAGTAGAGAGTGATATTAAGGAAACAATCGCCTCTCTCAAGACAGGGGGAACATCTACGGCTCAACCTAAAGGGAGGTCGACGAGAGCAACCTCCACCAAGGCGCCTCCCGAGGCCCCCCCTGCCGCCGAACTCACATTTCCACCTATTAGGGCAAGTGTAGAGTCTTCACCGGCACCCATCCCACGATCCCCATCCAAGTCGCCGACCAAGTCCGCCCTGCGCGCACCTAGCGTCGGCCTCACGCCAACTAAAACACCCAATCACAAACGCAAAGTCGCGTTTGACGGGCCGATCCCGGAGGAGGACGAGGAGTTCGACGCGCTCGCAACTCCCTCTAAGAAGCGGCAGAAGCTCGCGTCGGAAGCCGTTGCGGCGTCGCCGCTGAAAGCCCTCCCGACGCCGCGCGCATCGGCGCGCCTTGCGGCGCATCAGCACGACGAAAAGCCCGAACGTGAACACCCGGCGCCATCGACGCCCCGTAGACAGCGCACGCTACCTCCGACGCCATCGTCGACACACTCTAACAGGTCTGCTCGCTCCGCCCGATCGGGGACGGGGGCAGGTACTGGGAGTGTGCCATCGACGCCGAGGCGAAAGTCGGCACTGCCGACGGTGCATGAAGAGGGCCCGCCACGGCGCAGGTGTCGCCCCGTGTTCGCAGACCAGCAACAATGGCTAAGGGGGGATGCGCGGCTGGAGAGGGAGCTGCGGCCATGGGCTGACAAGTGGCGTGAACTCGTCAGGAGTGCGGGTGGAGACGTGTGGAAGGCGGCTGGGATGGCCAGGAGCGCCGAGGTGAGAGTCGGGAAATGAAGGATTCAAATTCTCGGTATGACGGACTATTCTCACTGGATTCTAGATACGTTGTAACGGGTCTGTATTATAATATGTAGCGGTCTCTCGATACATACAAGTACATGCAGGAGCAATATTCCAAACTAGATTGTCGAAACTAGATGGAGCACAAGCTATTCGGTAGGAGGGTCGGAGACGAATTCCTCGATATCAGTCAAAACCAGCATTTCATTTTAGGGACAGGAAGAGCGTTAGTTCTTCTTCGCACTTGCGACGGCTTGAGCAGCGCGGAGAGAGTTCGCAATGTGGCCGTAAGAATCATACATCAACCATAAAGGAATGACGACCCAGCTGTGAGAACGTTTTAGTCAGACGCACGATGCGGTGGGTTGTAGAAGCACTCACATGACGTTCATGAACTGATCGCGCAGTGAATGTCGTGTCAGCGAAACAACCACAGCTATTCAATCCATCAATGATGGTACTCACGAAGAGATAGACCCAGAGGTAGAGTGCGTTAGAAGTGTCAAGAGCGGGGCTGCCGATGAGCCATTCTGGGCAGAAGGTCATCCACCTGCAAGATGGAGAGATGAGTTGGTATACGCCCCAATTAGTTTGAATAATCACGAAGCTTACCCTCCATATATCTCAGATGTACTGAGGACGATAATCCAGTAGTGACGGGCAGGGTCGTTTTGCACGAGTTGCTTGATCACATAGAAGCACATGGTACCAACACCGAAGACAGTGAGAAGTTCGAGGGAGACCACGGTAGGGTCCGAAACTCCCCAACGAGAGTCAGCGAGCGCGTACTCTTTCCCTTGGGACGCAGTCAGCACCTTCGTACCGCGGCAGATTGAAAACATACACATCTGAGCCATAGGTCCAGAGCTAGTGATGACCTGCCTCCCGAACATGGAGTAATACACGAATGAACCCTCTAGAGTGTAATGGATAATCCCATCAAAAGCCTAGGGGGAACCCTCCGCCATGAGCGTTGTTCTCATCTCCCAACACACTACTCAGGAGACTTACCAGCCACACGAACGTGAACCTGTCCTGCCAGCGTGCGTTCTTAGGGAGGAGAGCCTTGGACGCAAGGTACGCAACAACCCCGACGGCAGAGACGAATGCGAGAGAGTACGCAGACGTCGCAGTGAAAATGGGGGGCGACGTAGACATGGTGGTGGATGGTTGGGAACGCGGTGAATAAGCCTGGCGGCTTGAGTTGGCCTGTACTCGTGCCACCGCAGTGCGGGGAAGCTATCTCGCACGATCACGCGCACGACGCGTCTCTTGAAGCGCGTCGTGACTCTCAATGCACGCCGGAAGGGCGCGAACTGGTGTACGATACCTTGTCCCTAGACTATACTCACTTCTTCCATCTGCAGCATAGTTCGCCACAGATGTTGTACAAAGGCGACTTCGTTCACACTATTGCGCTAGGGAATCTAGAGATATTACACAATTATCTTCTACGTGGGTCACTAACTTCCGAAACATTCCTTATCGTATTGAATAGTCAATACCTAGGTATAAATGCTGAAGGGTTCATCGATTACTTTGCCAATGCTACGTGCGCCGAATCGCTTGCGCTTCTCGAGCAAGAGGACCCCACCATCATACCGTTGGGTTCCTTCTTACTTCCGACGTTTTGCGACCTACACCTTCACGCACCCCAGTTTCTCTATCAAGGCACGGGGTTGCACCTTCCGCTCATGCAATGGCTGAACGAATACGCATTCAAAGCCGAAGAAAGGTTGGATGGAAATCCCCAGCTCGCAGAGACCGTGTACAAACGCCTCGCTACCCGTCTCCTGGAGCATGGCACCGGTGCGGTTCTCCTCTTCGGCACGATCAAGACCGAAACCAAGTGCGTTGTGCACGTCTGCAACGTGCAGTATGCTTGAGAAGAATGGGTGCTGATGCCGAGCCACGCAGCTTGATTCTTGCCAAGGTCATGCAAGAAGCAGGGATACGTGCATTCGTGGGCAAACTCTCAATGGATATATCATCGCGACCCACGTACATCGAATCTTCCGCCAGCACGTCTCTAGCTGCCGCCAAGGCGTTCTGTGACCGCTGCCTGGACGTTTCGGCCGACCTCCCGACGCACGAGCGGCTTGTTGAGCCTGTGCTCACACCGCGCTTCGTCCCCACCTGCTCCGATGACCTTCTTACCGGACTTGGCGCCCTCTCTGCCGAAAAGGACCTCCGGATTCAGAGCCACATGGCTGAAGCTCACGATCAAGTCCAATGGGTCCTCTCTGAGCGCGGCGCGGACGATATGGACATCTTCAAGCGCGTAAGTGCTCACATCCATTCGGCCAACCCACCTGAAACTCACTCTCTTGACATCCCACCCTCTTCATTCCAGCATACCCTCCTCACGCCGCGTACGGTTCAAGCGCACTGTACATTCCTCACGCCGCCTGCGCTGAAGGATCTTTCCGCGACCGGCACGGCTGTTGCCCATTGTCCCCTATCGAACGCCTACTTCTCCGCGGCGCCGTTCCGCCTGCGTGAGGTGCTCGACGCGCGCGTGCGCGTCGGGCTCGGCACGGACGTCGCGGGAGGGTACTCGATAGACATCATGAGCGCAATGCGACATGCAGTTGCCGTGTCACGCATGCGTGAGGGCGCGCGAGTCCTCGCGCGGACGGGTGGGAATGAGGGCGCAGGCGCAGACGAGGACGAGGACCGGCCTCTCTCGATCAATTGGATGGACGCGCTGTTCCTCGCTACAAGAGGTGGGGCGGAGGCCTTAAACCTCCCCAAGGGGAGCGGCGCGTTCGTTATCGGAGCGCCATTTGACGCACAGTGTAGTAAGTTATTTCCCCTACGCTCATGCAACCCCCGACGCGAACTACTGACGCCACTAGTACGAGTCTTCGACGCGGTCACGGGTGAAGGTGTCGGGCCAATCGACTTCTTCGAAGACCCGCGGCCAAGTGGTTTGACCATGGAAATGATTGAAAAATGGTGGTGCATTGGGGATGCTCAGAATAGAAATGGATTGTGGGTCCAAGGTAAGTCTGTGGGGAAGATATCCTCGGGATGAGACCGCAGGCGGTGGAAATAGTTGTATACACGAGAATCATCTGCAGTATAATACAAGCCCTACATTACGCCCAGGAATGAATCTACCTCCAACCCCAACGCAGCACATAGCGATGAGAAAGCCCCGAGACAAACGACATCAATCAACTTTCTCCGCCTTCTCGAGCTCCTCCCAAGACGATAGTCCAATGACTTCTGGCAACCCAGCCCATATCCGCTCCCGCAGCTTGATTATATCGTGCTTGAACGCTCTTCGACACTGAGCGCACACGTTGGGGTCCTCCGAAAGCTCGTTGATGACCTGAACTGTGTAGTGTAGGGGGCCTGTGCGAAGAACCCACGACCGCTCGAGACGTGTGCCCAGCCGTATGAACCCCTTCTGGCACAACCCGGGCTGTCCAACACACGTCTTCGCAGGCGCGCGGTGGCTGCAGCTCTGCCGGATGAACTCTTGGGTGACCTGGAGTCGATGCTGGTACATGAGTGTGTACGCCTGCAGATCGCGCGGAGAGAGTTCGCTAGACGGGCGCGAGGGGTGCTCAACGAGGAGTTTGGGGTGATCGGCTTGGAGGAGCTCGGAGAGGGAGTAGATGGAGAGAAAGTAGATTGCGGCGGGGACGACGATGTCGACGTGCGTCTCGCGTGCGAGGTTGAGAACGTGGAGCGGGTGCACATACGGGTACGTGAGGTCGGCGATTAGAGGCGCGTTCACGGCGCGTTCGATGAAGCGGTCGTGACTTTGTAGCGTTCGCGGCCACGTCTGTAGGAGATGTTGGATGGCCTGTCGCCGGAGATGTGCGATGAAGTATTTCGTCGACAATCGGAGGATGCCCGCGACGTAGTAGAAGTCTTCAATGCCACGGTGTTGAAATGACCTGAAATAAAGTTGAGGAGCATAAAGGAAGGAACAAGCAGAACGTTTATTGTTGAGTTGTAGTCGAGGATTGAAAAAGAGGTGCGGGCGACGCACCGCGCGCAGGACTGACACTCACGGTCCGTCATAAAGAGCACGGATGAGTGCACTGAGCTCAACGGGGCGGTCGTGCATGCGCACAACCTGGCACCCATCTATCGTTTCCACCACTTCGGCCATAGGTGGGGGTAATTCGAACATCGATTGGAATATTTCGGAGTGTCGCGCGAGGACCCCACGGTGGACTTTAAACGCGACTGTAGTGTCCGAATCGGCGCCATCGGTAAAGACGACAATGTTGCCATCATTGAACCAAGGTTCTCCACGTTGCTCTTCTGGTATTGTACCTCCGTACGGCATCAATCCAGACACCGAGGGTTGAGTGTAAGGGAGGGGGGAAGAGAAAGGCGAAGCGAAGCGCGAGATGCCGTAGCTGGTCGGGGTCAAGTAGTAGTAGCCGTAAACGCCGGGCCGACCCTGCGTACTCTTCTCCGCCATCGACTACATCGCAGCTGCGACTGCTACCATCACTTCTACTACCGCTTCCTGTGTTTAGTGTCATCGAACATCTTTGAGCACACTCTAGTAATGGTCTAGGTCAAGAGGAAGAATGCCAATGTCGACTACACCACACTCCAGTGCACCATCCCGTATACCCTCTCGCTCGGGCACTCCTCTCCCCCACCGCTCGCCTTCTCGATTCGCTTCACCGCCCACATTACGATCATCGCCTTCTGTCTCATCCCTCAGAGTATACAGTCATGGGTCATCGGGAGCTGGCTCGCCAGCCATGAGGCCGGACGATACAGAGAGCGGCAGCTCTTCCTCCATTGCGGAAGGCATTTTGGTCCAAGAGCCGGACGCCGAGGTTGACATCATTGGCGGAGAACAAGGCAACGCAAGCGGCATAGTTGAGTCTCGTGCAGGGAACGAGGAATCTAAGAAGAGCCTTCGAGACCAGCTGAGGAGGACGCTCAGCAAGAAGGAGTCATTCACCGGTGCGTCGCGTTATTGCTCTCTACACGAACAAAACTGACGATATGCGGACATGACAGATATCTCTGCCTTTAAGAGAAGGCACAGTGAGATGTCAGCAATGCGAGAGGTCACTCATATACCAGGTAAGAGGTGACGAAGGTATCAGGATGAACTAGTATTGAACGCACGTAGGACGATATGTTCCCCGCCAATATTTTGTACTTACGGATGCCGGAAAGCCTGTGTTTGTGAGGTGCACAACATACTTATCTTTCAAGCAGCGTATATTGTCTGACGTCTCCTAGTGATCCAGACGCCAATTCCGACAGTGTCACGTCCATGTTTGGTGTCATTCAAGCACTGGTGTCGATATTCTTGGACGACAACGACAAGCTGCGATGCATAAATGCTGGAGACATGCGCATAGTGTTCTTGCTGCGACCACCACTATATTACGTCTGCGTTTCTTCATGGGGTGAACCAGAATCAGTCGTCAGTCGTTACCAGTTGTGGGGCACATTCACATATGCTAATTATTGCGAAGCAAGGCCAGATCTCACCTCGAATACCTCCATTTGCAAATTTTGAGTGTCGTATCGGCCGAGCAATTGAGACGAATGTTTGAGCAACGTCGAAACTTTGACCTCAGACGTCTTCTCGGAGGTACGTCGCTGTGGTATCGAGAAGATTGGACAATTATTCATCTTGAGCACAATAGGCGCGGAGCCATTCCTTTATTCATTGTTAGCCAGGATGGAGTGGGACTTAGCTATGAGCACATCCTCTCTACAATGTCTCAAACTGGATCCTGCTTTGAGAAAGTCGGTTGCGGACATTCTCGTTCCCACATTAAAGATCAAGGTTTGTCCCCCTTTCCTCCCCTTGTTAGGATGTGCATTTCCTCACTGCCTTCCGCAGGACATGCTCTATGTTATTCTCATTGCTCAGGGACGTGTTATTACCTTAGTGCGACCTAGGAAGCATTCTATCCATCCTTCAGGTGAATTCGTTCATACACACAACACGCATACACGTCGTTGACTGCACCCTCCCAGATCTGCATATTTTGATCAACACAATCCACTCCCCCTCCATCCTCAACAACTCCGCCGCAGCGTCCTGGTTACCCGTCTGCCTTCCCAAATTCAACGCCTCCGCATTCGTCAACGCATACGTCATGTTCCTCCCTCGCAGTGATTCAAGCAGTACCCCACAGAAAGCCCTGTCGGATAAAGACACTGCGAGCACACATACAAGCACCGAAGAAGCACCCGCCCAAGGAACGGCCGAAGACGCCACCGCTGCTGCTAGCCTCAGCCCCAGCTCCTCAACTAGCCTTTCTGGGATAGCACCAACGCGCCCAGCGGAGATCGCACTCGTTGCCGTGAGTGGCAACGCCAACTTCGAGGCTGTACGGGGGTGGTGTGATACCGTGTCCAGGGTGAGTGCCCCCCTCTATCTTCAAAGTTTATTGCACCCGTGGAGCACTCACTGCGCTACCTAACGCCCCGCGCTGTGCAGAAACTGGAGGCCGGCGGCCTCTCGAACCGGCTCGCGAAGGCAATCGCCCAGGGTGACACCGAGTATTCGGTCGCGCGCCTCGGCATTCCTGGCCTGCGGCACTTCATGTACAAGTCGCGCTCGCATATCCAAGTCACGATGCCCACGTTTGAAGAACCTTACGACAATGCGAATGATAAGCGCAGGTGAGCCAACCATCATACCGCTAGCTCAAGGCCGAAGAACGCTCTCGCTGATCACCACCACCACTTGCATAGGCTCATCACGCTGTACCAGACCTTATTCGACGCGATCCACGGGAAGTCTGGCCAGGAACGCACACTGAAGCTGCAATATATCCGGACGAGCCAGGAGAGCGTGATGGGATGGGTGAGTGCGCTTTGAGGCGCCAGGGGTTCTACTTACTATCAGGGCTGACGAATGTTCCTTGTGTCTTCCCCCAGCTAACCCAACCGTTCGAACTATATCTCTCGCTCTCCCCCCGTTTACCGAAGAGCGCCGCCATCAACGCCGCCAACTCCGTTGCCCGTTGGGTGCAGAAGGAGGAGAAGCAGCTCTTTTTGAGGGATGCGCCTGTATTTTAGTATTTGCAGGGGCCGGGCATGTGCGGGACTCGTTGAGGCTCTCCTTCGTATGGCAGAATGACAACGTCGTTGTTCCACGCAAGTGCGCCGGGTTATCTCAGCGTTCGAACGACTATTAGATATGACAGTGGTGAGACTGGTCCGATCTTTTGGGTCTTCTGTGGGTCGTTACATGTTTTTGTTATTTTGTACACACAAATGCCATATTTTTTTCGTATCTCGTTTCGTAGAGCAAGGACGCGTGGGTCACATGTTTTTGTTCCCGCTGCGGACGCCTTAAACCCAAACACAAAGGCCCGTTCCGCGGTCTCGTCAACTCATCACGCTACTCTAACAGGGAAAGTCGACGAGGTTACGGATATGGGGAGGTCTGGGATTGGAGTCAGTCGCTATACAACGAACAATCAAGTATTTGCGCACCAGTTGATGCTTCCTATTCCTGGCCATCGACAGTGAGGGGCGAATGATTTAGGGCACGTCGGGCAGTCAAGTGCATGAGACAGAAGACCAGTGCCACAAGTACCAGAGTGTGTCGATGGGGGAAGTAGGAAGAATAAAGTAAGGATCCTTCGTGTGAGGGTATGTAGGAAGCGACGCGGCCACTGTGGGGAGGCAGACTAGCAGCGCAGCATCCTGAAGTAAGAGGCGGGGTTTATATAGACGTCGTTAAATGATCCGTGTGGGTGTATGATGTTGTAGAGTTCTTGAGTAGATGTGTAGAGATGAACTTAAGGAGAGCCAGTCGCGAGAGAAAGAGCATCAACGAAGTGGCGGCCGCGGCCAGGGCTAGCACAAGGTAGAGCCGAAGGGGGGTGTAACGATGTTGGACTAGGCCAAGATAATGAAGACGAGAGGCCCAGAGATCCGCTTAGGATAGATGCGTCCACATAGCGTCTTCTAGATATGTCATCGTTAGATTTAGAGGCTGTAGTCACGGTTGCGGTTCGCCTTGCGGAGGAGACCGTAGAAGAACCCCTGACGATGGGAAGATCGAGCACCCTCAGGGCTGTTCTCAGCGAAGAACTGCTGACAAGCGCGCTCGTCTTCGTCTATGGATGAAGGCGATGATGAAGGCTGCTCGGGGGTTGAAGCTTCGGGGGAGACCGAGGTGGGTGGGGAGATGTCGTCAACCAAGGAGCTAGGAGAGCCAGCAGTGGCAGAAGTAGAGGCTGGAGAAGACGACTGAGACGAGCGAGACATCGGGAGCCATGGCGGGGTAGTGCTGATAATTGGAACGTTAGTTTGAACGGGCGACTCGTCAAGAGACGGGGGTGATTGGGCGTCCTCAACGGCGTCAAACCACTGTTCCACATTGTCGTCTCCGCTATCGTCACAATCCTCCTCTAGAAGCTCCATCGATGGGAGCGAACCTCCAGAAAGGACCTCGAAGCGTCTTGACGCTGCAGCTGTCGCCACCATAAGCCTCCCATCGTCCAGCCCGGCCAGGTCCCTCGGCTCCGAGCGAGGATGGAAGCACTTTGAAGGAGTCGAAGCCACCCATGACGTAGACGGCCATAAAGGTGCGATTGGATCCCCTATTTCGGAGAGAGGTAGTTTCGTATGCATAGGGTGCTCCATTACGAGAATTGAGGAAGGCGTAGGGACATGCTCGTTTTGTTGCTTCAGAGGCGGGTCTGATGAAACCTCTGCAAGATGTCTGATATGGTGACCCACCTCTCTGATCGTGAATGCTCCTCGCGCAGAAGCGATTAGACCGTTCGGCTTGTGCTCAAAAGCGGACGGCGGTCCAGCCAACTTGCATGTGCGCGTGTAAGGCTTGGCCCTTGCGCGAGTGCCACGGACGACCTTAGAGCCTTCACGCGCCCTCTTTAGGTCAATGGAAGGATTTCTGCCTTCCAAACCCTTCTGGAGGATGTGCGGGATGGCTTCCTTGATCTCGATCTTGGCCGGGGAGGCAGGCTCGAGGATCACGGTGTCTTTGGTGACGGGCTTAAAGGTGAACACCACCGACGAAGTAACAAACGGGACGGTAACGGTGTTGGCGCGGAGACTTGATAGGTTCCGGGACGCCCGCTTGAGGAAATCGTGACGTTTCTAAAAACTCGCCGAAGAGCGACGCCGACTAATGTCAGCCTCTTAGAGAATGGGGCAGAGGAAGCACAGGAACACGTACCTTGATGCCTTCCGTCTGAAGACGACGGCGCGACCTGTTCTTGAGTTCGCTTATGGTCAGCTTCTGGAGACGTGCACGAATCTGTTGCAAATACTAGTGAGAGGGTAGCCCGAAAACCAAACAAAAGAGTAGTAGTTGAACCTGCTCAACGTCCTCGTCGGTGCGCCTGCACTTCTTCGCCTTCCGAGGGTAGTGGTCCTCGTCGATGAGACAGAGAGGGCCGACGTCGAGTTGGTCGACCTTACGGCGTATCCCTGCAAGGGGTAAGGGGGTGTCCAAGTCCATAATATCCCTACCGTTACGGCGTCGCGGAAGGCCGAGGCGAATAACGGGCAGTGGCGAAGGGCGAATGGACGTCAGAGACAGCATGGTGGGTGAGCCGGGTTATACTAGTAGTGGGCGGAGTGTGGTGAACGGTGGTAGCGCGGAGGTAGGGGGGATGTTGCAGCCTGAGGAAGAGAAGGGTGGCTTTGGACTATGGCGAACACCCGGCGGCGGGCAAGTCACTTGAGGCTGGCGAGACGATCGACGTGTGTGTCGGTGTCATCCTCTCCTTTTCCTACTCGGCTCCGGAGAGCGTGACCCACCTCTGAAGTCTTCACAAGGGCTAGGCATATGCCTGGTGATTCTCCGGCGCACTCTAGAAGCTGACGAGTTACGTGCACAGGGTGGACCCGCTGAAGTCAGTGCCGGACATTGTTGATGTCGAATATATACAGTCTTGAAGATGTCGCGCTAGTACTCCTTGTCATACAGTGTTGGCAGCACGGAAAACGCCGTTGCCTATGTTGTGGGCGGAAGAAAGCCGAGGTGGGCGCTCTGCAAGCCGAAGGGAGATTCAAGTGCTCGGTTTTCCATACCGGCCGCTGGCAGTGGGCGTGGCAGCCTGGCTTGTACGAATGGAGGGTGGCCCATCTGTTGGCTTTGAGTGCCGGCGCACACCGGCAGCATATCTCGAACGTCCGTTAAACAGTACAATGTTCGATGGAATACAGTATATGCTACACTTCAAGATCAATTCTACTCTGTTGATACATCCATGTGGACGACGTCCTCAGCGGGCCTGTCGAACGCCGTGTTCCTGTTGCGCCTCTCCGCAAGGAACGCGTCTATGCGCTGCTTCAGCTCCACGTCTGGACATAAGTCACATCGATGTCAGCGACGAAACGAAATGTGGGACTGCGCGTGACGCACTCGGAATGACCTCCTCAAGGGTGAGGGGCATACGGTTGAACGGGTCCTTGGTGTCCGATAACAGGTGTGACTTGATCGTCGATCTGTCCACAATCGTACGAGAAGAAGGCAGCGTGACCGGATCGCGCATGAGGGTGTACATGAGCGGATCTGCGCAGAATAATAGGTTAAGCAATGGTGCCAGTACAGAAAGCCTGGAATGATGTGTCGCTCACCCAAGAACTCGTCCGGAATTTCGCCAAGGTCCTCCTCCGCCTCTATCGTGGCCTTCGTCTCCTCGACCTTGAGCACGAACAGCCGCAGCTTCTCGACCTCGTCCGCCGACTTGAGTCCTTTCGACTGCAGGATGTGCGCCGCCTGCTCGAACAGTTCCTTGCGGTAGCTCCGCCCGTCCTCCGCGACGGCGCGCGCAAACGCACCCTGGTCGCTCAGGTTGAGGAACACGTCGATGAGGTCGCCGAGCAGCTGGCGCGGGTTGAACTTGTATTTCTCGGGGTTCTTCACGATCAGCTGCTGGCAGCGCGGTCCGACGAGCGCCTCGAGGTTATAGTCGAGCATCGCCGCGAGCCTATCAACGATCTCGGGCACCATGAACGGCTCCTTAGTCTCGCCCGTGAAGAGCTTGAGGAGATCCACCGTCGAATTTCCCAGGGAGAGGTATGAGGTCGCCTGCCGCTCGAGATGCCGGAGCGTGCCCTCGAGTTCGCGGCGGTATTGCTGGGGCTTGGCCTCGTACGTCTCCCGGTCACGCATCTCCAGCTGAATCTCGTGGATTTTGGCGAGGTCGGTGAGCGACTCGTCGAGCAGATATGTCACGTCGTTGATCATCAGATTCACGAATCGAACGAATCTGTCCTGATTATTACTGTAACAACGGCTAGATTAAACGATGTTAGTTGCAGAGTGAGAAAGTAGACCTACGTGGCCTGGTCCTTCAACGCGTCGCGATGAGCTTGATTGTTCCAAATTATCTTGAAGAGATGGGCGATATTCCGCCGGGAGTCTAGTAGAATCAGTAAAATGTTTGGCGGTTATCAGGTAGGGAGTACACACTAAATTTGTCGTAGAACTGAGAGCTTGCACCCGTTTGCTCCACCTCTGCGGATCGGGGTGCATCAGCGTAATGGTCATATACAAGTATGGAAGATACTTGCCGATATAGAAATGCATCAACGCTGGCATCAAGTGCTTGAGGGCCATTGGGTGAGTGTTGAGCAACGTCGTGAGAACGGTGCGATGTTCTCCCCAATTCCAAGTGCTATAGAACAAAATCTGGCACCTCAATTAGCACACACGATGAAAGGAGGAATTGCTGGCAATACCTCGACGATCTTGGCCTTCAGGAATGGATTCTTGATGTACCAGGTCGAAGTGAGGAAGGTGAGACACCAGATAAGCATCTCATTCTTGCCAGATAGCTCAAGGCTACTAGGGCTCTGACTGTAATTGGAGCGTAGTTAGTATCATATATATGCTGCATATACAATGAACATACCGGAGAACGAAGGTATAGTATTCGATCACATCTTCGATGAGATACTCCGGCAGAACACGGAACGACCATGGGACCTCTTGTGGAAGCGGCAACCTGAATATGGGTCGATATAGGGTGAGTAGGTGGTCTTCAACTTTGAACGGAGCGACGCACCCTATTGTCGGATTAGGATGTTTTCTCAGAGGATCGACCTGCCGAATGAGCCAAGTCGAGACCAAGTTCACGAAGCTGATGGAGCGGAATATGAGCTCAGGATCCGCTAGCTGCGTCTCGTACGCGAGCTGTGCTGCAAATATCTTGTCTTGCTCTGCCTGTAGTGATGGGGTAAGTGACAACTGATGACGCTGTAACACAACTAGTTACTTTGCCGGCGTTAATAGCAGCCTCAGTGCGAGCTTGGTACGGCGTCTGCGTGTGCAACATGATCGTGAGATGCGCAACTAGATAAGTTGGACCAGGCGTGCTCACTCCTCGCCAAGATTGGTCCTCCTGAAGGACTTCCAAGTGCCGCCGTATATCTTCATACTGCTTTGCCAAGTCCTCGAGGTTGTTCGTCAGCTTTACTTGACCAATGTGATTCACAGCAAGCGTGAGGTAGAATATGTCCGAGATGAAGTTTGGGGCCGCTATATTGCCAAGTCAGCTGCAGGAAGCAGGGATCGGCAATGAGGACGAAGACACTCGCCGGCGGTGGCCTCGTTCTGTTTCTTCCACTCTTCCGCCTCAGGATTAGTTGCGTTGATACGTGTCTCGTCGTTGGTATCAATGCGAGAAGAATGCGCATAATAGGCGGGGTCAATCCTGTCCATCTGATATGACGACTGGTTCAGCAAAGAGTACAAGACGGGCAGTACTTCGAAGAGACCTACCTTGCTGTACTGCGCATCCATGAAAGGTTCACAGAATTGCAGAAGGAGTAATTGTAGGTTCATTATGAAGCAGTCAGTCGAAACTGTCAACGGGTCCACCTACAACCGTGCTAGTTAGAAAGAGGCCTCATACAGTAAGCCACGGAATCTGCATACCTGCATACCGGCACGCCTCCTGTTCAGGTTGATAGCTCGGGCGAAGTACCGTAAGACCGCTTCCCTGGCATCCGCAGACGCACGCACAAGGGTGTTGAATATTTGGAAGAGCGAGCTCTGTACGAACAACAATAGGTCCCCCAGGCCATCACAATATATGGAGACCGACTCACCTGCAGCGTCTTCAGCGTACCACGCAGACTGGCTATGGCGGAGCTGATCTCACCAGGTGGCCGCGTCTCGCGGTTCGAAAAGTACGAGCTCGAAATGGAGGGCTGGCAGGCAGATCAGTCAGTCCACTTTCACTTCAGGATGGTGCAGTTTAGTGCTCTCACCCATTCTGCGTGGAACACCCCAAGACGGAGCAGTTGACCCATCAAGCTCTGCGTCTCAAAGTCAGGCGCGAGGGTGTCTGGGTTCCATTCGGGCAGCCTGGTGATCATGACAGCAATAGGCTTGACGCTAACCAGGGCCTCGAGCCCACTGATGACACCTCGCCAACCGTCCCCGCTGGCAAAGCCGACTTTGAGAGATTCGTGAGAACACAACTTGACGACGACGGGTCCTAGGACACCGTCAATCTCGTTGTCGGGCTCGAAGCGCTTGACAAGATCTTGTAGGAACGTTTCAATGTCGGCAGAGTCAAGGAGTGATGTAGAAGAGTTGGAAGTGAGATATGGGCCGGATAACGCGGAAAGGGACATGAATGAGGGGACGAGCTCTGCTGCGCCGAGCTCCTTGTCGGGAACAATCGGCTGAGGGAACATTTCAGGTTCCTGGATAGTGAGACCAATATAACTAATGATGAGGTCGCGGAGCTTCTCCAGATTATCGAGAGCCTGTTGCTGCTCCAATGGAATGAGATTCTGAACCATGAAGTGATCAGCAACATAAAATCCAAAGGAGATACGCTGGGGGAGACTTGGGAGTCCTTACCTTCCTGAGTATCGTTCCCCTCGCCGCATTCAGACGCTTCCAGCAACCAATCAGATATTCAAGTACTGTCTGCTGCGAGGGCAACGATGCAAGGACAGGCAGGAATTCGAGGTCGTCCCTATACCGTTTTTAGTTAGTACCAACAAAGTTCTCAAGCGCAATACTGAACTCACGACATGGCTTGTGGGTCCAGCTCTAGACGCGCAATCAGAGTGCGGTCCGCCACTTCAGAACTTAGCTGCAATGAGTGTCCTAAAGGCACCCTGAGGTTAGAGAGCGGGGAAATAAAGTACGCATACGTGCAAAGGAACGCACCCTCGCCCTGCAACTCCTCTGCAAGCCCCTTCAGCCAAACAGTTTCATACCCGCTCTTTTCCGCAACTTCTTTCTGCCCGCGCGATGCACTTCATTACACGCTGCGCAGGTGATCATGCCAGAACATGAAAAACGTACCTTCAGCGTAACTCCAAACACATTTGACACCGTCGCATCCTCCCAACGAGGCAAATCGAGGCGTATGGGGCCCGCTACTACCGGCGCCTTCTTCTTCAGTAGCACAGGCGACGGCGCGGCCACCAGAGGCTCCGCAGGTCGTTTCTGCACGACGATAGAAGTTGCCTTTGGCACCGCAGGAGGGGGAGTCTGAGTCTTCGGCGTAGATGAAGGACCTGGGGCAGGCGTAGGAGCAGGGGAGCTAGAAGTAGATGCAGCCGGGGTAGGGCTAGAGGACGCAGACGCGGCTCCCTGCAGCTTAGCTAAACGCTTCAGGCGGATCTGCGGGTCGGTTTGTCAGTTTCCCCAGATTTTAAGTAGATAGTAAAATATCTGCACCCGCTCTGCGTCGTCCTGGGGGTTGGAAGTCATGATGATGGAGGTGGTAGGAGAAGGGCAGAAGTGAGCGAGGAGCAGATTCGATCGAGGCTCGTGGTGGCTCAATCATAGAAGCGCCCACCGTAATTCGCTTCCCGCGACGCGCCCGAGTGACACGGAGTGTCCTTCAACCTCTGCCTCACGCTTGTTCTTGCGTTTACCCTTGTCCTTCCTCGCCAACGGCCTTGTACTTCCGGCCAACTCCCTGTTAGGGACCATGTTTTCACTCGCAACCCGTGTCTTGGGCACCGCACGCCTCTTCTCAACATCCGCTGTCGCGCAGTTCCCTAAGCTCAAGTCACACTCTGGCGCGAAGAAACGGTGGAGGTCAATTGCGTCCGGTATCTTCAAGCGGGTACGCCTTAGTGTCATCTTTGCACGTTTATATGTGTGGACAATGCGCTCCTTGTAGGGGAAGGCCGGTCACAAGCATTTGAACGTGAACAAGAGCCCGTCACGGAAAAACGCCCTTAGCCAGACAGCATACTCAAGTGCTTCGCAAACTTCGCAGCTTAAGAAACTCCTCCCGTACGGTTCTCCATGATGTTTTAGAATGAAGGGCCGGTGTTTCCATCAGGACCGGGAAGATGGTGAGTCCTATTCCTTTGGGTCAGACACTGCACCGTGTTGATCTATTGCAAGCCCTTTCTACACTTGTACCATATAGCATGACTAGTCGTCTAATGCCACTCTGGGCCCCACATCGGAGGTACTTATGTATGGGTGTTGGTCTCAGATAATCTCAACGTCGGCCTCGTCCTTCGCATTGCTCAGGCTGCGGCCTTCCTCAAGCTCTGTCTCAACCTTTCCCCCACCGAAGAATGCCCGAATGTCCTTTTGTTTAGGGTCGTGGGCAGCGCTCCCAATTCCTCCCTTTTGGCGAGTCTGAAGAACGCCGTCAGGGGGGGGTGCTGGTAAGGTGTTCAGGCTTGCACTTACCACTTTCTCCAGGTGCTCGTGACGGTTCACATCGGTCACCTTCACCTGTAGCCTAGGCAGGTTACTTTCATCGAATTCGAGTGGTACGCCCTCTTTGGCGCCCTGGAACACCTGTTTATCACCCAACTCAACAAGCCAGACAAACATAACACTCACCTCGACTTCAACGGTTAATCTTGTCCAAGCCGTGTTACGAAGCCCGCGGTACTGGTCCCCTGGGTGGACGCCTTTCTCGTCTTTCACCAGCAAGGCCGGGATGAGTTCACTGATGCACAACCCATGGCTCGCCAGCGCAATGTGCACGTTCGTCTTCCCCTCCCTGGCTGCCTTCCATACGTGCGGCATCACCAATTCGTCAACGGCCTGTATCGCGCGCACGTACAAGTCGTCCACGCTCTCGCCTCCAGGGAATTTCTGGCCGCGCTCGTGGAGGACGGGCCAGATTCCCTGGGCGAAATGTTCTTCCAGAGAGAGGTCCGGCTTGCGCCCCCAGGACCAGGGGTGACCCTCCGCGGCGCCCCAATGCTGTTCTCGGAGAAGCAGAGATTCCGTAAGGGGTGGTTTAGGTTCCGGCTGGGCGTCGCGCACGGCTTGGCCTGTCCAGAGGGCACGCTTGAGTGACGAGGCATACACGGCGGTGAAGGGCGTTGTGGACAAGGACTCTCCAAGGGCTTTGGCTTGCTGTGAAGGCATGTATGGTTGAGCTATGAAACACGCTTCGCAGGCTGTCCTCGATTCTTACGTTCATGCCTGGAGATGCAATGCAGGGCCAGCGATTAGAAGTATGTATGAGGGTGCATCTGCTGAAACCCACCATGATTGCTAAGAGGTGCATCTTTCCACCCTGCCCACACATCTCGCTGTGTCCAGCATTGGTTCGTGCTCTGAAGCTGCTCATCCCACAAGTGCTTACCAGATTGTCGGTTGATTCACCGTGCCTTATCTATTCATGTGGTTGTAAGTTCCGTGTACTGCTGTGAAACACGCTACTTACGAAGGTGACTATGAGGGTGGGCTGAGACGGCATGGTGGGCAGCGAAGGTGTACAGCAGACGCACGCGTCCCGGGATCCTATTTTACTTGTATAGCCTATAGAAGCCCAGTGCCCAACACCCCAAATCGTTGGCACGTTCCCTCGGAATACAAATTAGACTCCAGACGAGTCAGTCGGAAGCGCTCTATTAAGCGAAGGACTTCATAACCGGTGCTGACTAACGAATGAGACGCTCTGGAAGCTTCCCGCCTGTGCCGGTCACGTTGTGGCTGGCTTCCTGGGTCCTCGGCGATGATGCTGTTCTGTCAGTGCCTCCCAGTCTGACAGAACTGCTTGCGCGTCGACCCCCACCACGGTGGACGCGCGTCCCCGGTCCACTTCTTTATAACCTTCTTGTTTACTTGGCTCTCACTCATCATCACCACCCACTCTATTTGAACCACTCGTCAAGTGCCTTCGCCGCCGCTAATCCACACCTCAGTCTCAGTCTCAAGACCAACATGTCCGGCTCTACAACACCTGCAGAACGTGATACCCAGCTCATGGAGATAGGAAAGCAATGCTCTTCACCGACATGCCTTCTCGTCGACTTCTTGCCCTTCAAGTGTCAACATTGTGCCCAGCCGTTTTGCGGGGATCACTTCCTCCCGACGGCACACAAGTGCGAGAAGTATGACGCTGCGAAGCACGACCGCGTCGCCCCGTCTTGTGAGTTGCTATATGTACCCAATGTACTGTGCTACAGCGACTCACAGCCGGCTAGGCCCCTTCTGTAACACGCCCGTGGCCATCCCACCCGGCCAGGATCCCAATATCCGCATGGAGCGGCACATCGACTCGGAGTGTACTGTCGCAACGGGCAAGTCAGGCAAAAGCAAGTCCACACCCACTTGTGCCCGTGCGAAATGTGGGAAAGTATTGTTTTCACCAATCCGATGCGATGTGAGTATAAACTTCGCTCGTGTCCTCTGGAACGTCCAATTCATCCAGATATCTTAGACATGCAAGCAACAATTCTGTCCATCCCACCGCTTCCCGAAGGATCATGCTTGCTCCACTACACCCCAGCCTTCCTCGAAGCTCGCTCCTTCTGTGAATGCGTGGGCCTCGAACGTGTCGAATCAGACCAGTGCAGCGTCGGCGGCCGCCATGGCTGCTATCAAGCGCGCCGCTGCGAACGCCCCCTCTGCTCCCACTCGTGCACAAGCGCAGCCCAAGCCCCCTGCACAGCTCGCATCCAAGCCCTCAGGGTCGTCTTCTAGGCCTAACCCATTCTCTGCAACTGAACGGTAAGTCTTTTCTTTCCGGTTTGTTGCCAGTGGATCACTGACCGACCTACAGGTCTACCATACTCATCACGACCCCTCTGCTCGCCCCGGCTACCCCTGCCGATATCGCAACTAATGACCCCAACGAACCCTTTGACGAACCCCCTCGACGCTCCCCGCAACCTACCGTAACCCCCGCTATTTCTACGCTATCGTTCGTCCCGCCGTCGGTCTTTGGCATGGCCTAATCACACACGCACAACTGTATCGATATATCTTCGCACTACTGATGGATCTCCGGCTTTACATTGTATCACTAATTTCAGACGTGCCAAGGCTGAGAGGGAGAGTCGACGGAAAGCTATCCAGGACCGCGCCCGCAAGGGCATCCCACTCAGCGACGAAGAGAAGGCGTTCTTGGCCGAGGGAGGAGGGAAAGATGATTGTGTCGTCATGTAGTACTCGTTATAATACTATATTTCCTACATCTCGACATTCTGGTCGTGCTTCGTCGTGTTTGGCAGCTGGTGCAGTAGCCTGTATGCCTGCTGCTGAAGAGCCTCGTCCGTGAACCCATCGCGCGTCTCCGCCACCGGCGCGTACTGAACGTCTTGCTCTTTCCCCCTCCACCCTCGTTACATTCCGCCTCTCGCCCGTGCTTTCTGCTTCTTCGTTGTCCTCTAGCTTCAATGTCCGACTCTGATCGGGAACAAGACGCGTCCGTGCTGGGCAAACGGGCTAGGAACGGAGATGACGCGGAGAACAGCAAGCCCATGGACGTGGAGGACCGTCCAGACGCCATGGACGCGGATGACGACGACGACGATGACGTTGGCCCCATGCCCATGCCCGCAGGAGCGGATGGACACGTCGCCAAGAAGAAGCGTAAGGGTATGTCGTTCTCGTGAAACCTCCGAACAACCAACATGTTCACCGGATCGGGCTGGTACTGTAGTGCTCCCGCATGAAAAGCTCTACCTAGAGCACCTCCCGAACGCAGACCGGTACTACAAGAGTTTCATGCACCGGGATGTGATCAACTTCAATGTCTTCACGAGGTGCGTCGCGTGTACTCGCGCCCTACGCGCCCGCGGATGTCTTACACTTGCCCCGCATCCCCCGTACCTCTCGGTTTGTTCGCCGTACAGGACAGAATTCCTCTTGACGACGTCTGTGGACGGACACGTGAAACTTTGGAAGAAGCAGGAACAGGGTATCGAGTTTGTGAAACACTACCGCGCGCACCTCGCACCCGTCGTCTCCGTCTCCGCGAGCGCGGATGGGCAGTTGTTTGCGAGCGTCGCGGAGGACGGCAGCGCGAAAGTGTTTGACGTCGTCAACTTTGGTGAGTTCACACTGGTGACGAGGAGTCTGCGAAGGCTTACAGGGCGACTTAGACATCATCAATATGCTCAAGCTGGGGTATACGCCGAATGCGTGCTGTTGGGTGCACAGGAGGGGGCAAGCCATGGGGGTGCTCGCGATGTATGTCCTCTTGTTTCGTATGGAAGCTCGTGTCTAACCTCCCGCATACATTAGCTCCGAACGCGGCACCGGAGTCATCAGACTTTACGACGGAAGGGGGGATGGCAAGCCGTTGGAAACGATTGACAAGCTTCATCGGTTCTCGGTACATATTATGACGGTGAGTGTGATCGTGACATACGGCATGTTCACATGCTCATTACCTGCCGCAGTACAGCGACAGGTACGATTGCGTGGTGTCCGCCGACGAGGGCGGGTTTGTGGAATATTGGAAGCCGTCAGAGCCTTTCGAGCTCCCGAAGAACGTTCCTGGGCTCTGGAATTACAAGAGTGAGACAGACCTGTACGAGTTCAAGAAGGCACGCCCATCCCCCTCGCTTCCGCCCTTCCCGCCCTGACGCTCCTCGCAGTCCAAATCTACACCGACATGTATAACATTATCTCCGGATTCTTCGCACTTCGTCACGTTCTCGCTTCCGGACAGGCAGATACGCGTCTTCTCCTTCCTCTCCGGAAAGATGACGCGCAAGTACGACGAGTCGCTCGTGGCCATCCAGGAAATGCAGCAGGCGGGAACTGCGATCTACAAGGTCGAGGACATGGAGTTCGGGCGCAGATTGGCGGTAGAGCGCGAGCTGGAGCTGCCAGGGCCGGACGACCGCATACCGGGGATGTGGATCAACGCCGTATGGGACGAGAGCGGCTCATTCGTAATATACCCCACTCTTCTGGGTATCAAAGGCGAGTATTTAGGTTACAAAGATCTGTCTTTGCGCCACTGACGTGTGTCTTCAGTCGTCAACACGGTGACGAACAGGGTGGTCCGGCTGTTGGGTAAGGACGAAAATGTTCGCTTCATGCATTTAACTGTGTATCAGGGCGCGCCCGCAAAGAAGGGGTTAACGACAGCAGTGCGTGGTATCCCCTCTTTTAGTCTCCATTACGCTCATATTAGAGCTCTTCTAGGCAGCGGCCGCATCAGCTAACCCCCTGCTGGCCGAGAAAGCCGTTCGGGATCCTACTCTGTCATGCACAGGTTACAAGCGTGGACGTTTTTACATGTTCACTCGCTCCGATCCCGAGTACGCTTCCTCCCTGCGCTCAGACCTGATATTTGCTGACGTTCGCTTAGGGATAAGTCGGGCGACAGAGATATCTTCAACGAGCGACCCACACGCGAGGAACAGACGATCGCTGCGGCTGCGCCCGCTATCAGGAACGGGCCGTCACCAGTCGCGAACAGTGCAACTATTCACACCACACTTGGCGACATGCACCTCCGGCTCTTCCCCCAACAGGCACCGAAGGCAGTGGAGAACTTTGTCGGGCATGCGCGCAGCGGGTATTTCGAGGGTGTGATCTTCCACCGCGTCATTCCCAAGTTCATGATCCAGACGGGAGACCCCCTTGGAGATGGCACGGGTGGGACGTCGATCTGGGGGCGCGAATTCGAGGACGAGTTCACGGATGAGCTCAAACACGATCGGTAAGTTGCACGTCTTCTCGAGGAGGTTGGTGTCAGGACACTGACGGAGGTTACTAGGCCTTATACGGTCAGCATGGCAAACGCTGGGCCTGGCACGAATGGCTCGCAGTTCTTCATTACGACGAACGCGACACCGTGGCTGGACAAGAAACACACAATTTTCGGGCGCGTGTTGTCTGGATTGGAGGTGGTGCACGCTATCGAGAATGTGAAGACCAACAAGATGGACAAGCCGTACGAGGACATCAAAATTATCAACATCGACGTTGAGTGATGTACTGTATTTACGGATATGTATCTACTTGTTTGTGCTTCTGTAAGAGATGTTTTCCGAACGAATGTGCCCTGGGGACCCACCCAGTCATGAATGGGCGCCTACGGCTTGTGTTACAAACTCGACCACAGTGTGGCTTAATAATTTTGCTTCTTGTCTCTGTCCTCCTTCATACTCGCTGTATTGAAGGGACGTCATATCCACCCGCGATAACAATCACAGTCACAGAAGGCTCGCGCGACGATCGCATATCAATGTCTCAATTACAACACGCTCCTAGTATCAGACTAGAAAGCCATCCGACTGCGCGGGACGCAGCTATTGCACGAACTACTATACGAGCAGGATCCATTATCGCCTCGATACCAGCCCTGTCGACTTCGCTCTTGCCGTCCGAGAAAGGAAGGCGGTGTGATGAATGCCATCGTAAAGAGACGGAGTCCTTGAAGCTCAAGAGGTGCTCCGGGTGCGTATCATTCTGGTACTGTGGCACGACATGTATGGTTTGACCTTCGTTGCTGATGCTTGCATGCGCTTACCTAGCGTGTCTCTCAGGTCAGAATAGAGCATGGGCTGCTCACCACAAGAAAATCTGCAAGAATTACAGCAGGTTCATCGTGTCTGAACAACACCAACCTCCCACAACTCACGACCAAGTGGACGCGCTCCTCCTCACACAGCTCATCGCCGACCCAGGTCGATGGGGAGAAAGAGACACACCTTTTGATCTACGGGATCCTATCCCGACATTCATGGATCTCGTCAAATTTCCCAGACCCGGCGGATTTGTACCGCCACTGTGTCTGTCAAGAAATGCACAAAGTGAAGAGACCATGAGGCTCGCTGCTAATCTCTACTCTCGTTTCGGCAACAACAACTTCGTACTGCATTCGCACCTCGATTCATATGCCCATGGCGTCTTTCCTCTCGCAAGTCGCCTATTCAACCATTCGTGCGTACCCACAGCCGTGTGCAAATACGTCATCACCCCATCGGAGCCCGTGCGGATGGACGTTGTCGCTCTATGCGACATCTCAGAAGGCGAAGAGGCAAGTCTCTCGCCAAGCATTCTCCGCATGGCGCTCTCTAATAGACCATTCACTCTCTTGCCCTGCTGACAGATCACTATCCCATACCTGGATCCTGCACTCCCGTACCAGACACGCCAGGATGCGCTCCGTACAAACTACGGCTTCACATGCAGTTGTCGGCTCTGCGTTTTCCAGACTTCCATTGGTTCTACCCCCGCTCCGCCTCCACGCTTCAACACAGAAACGTCAGGCGGCGCGGAGTCTGACCTAGCAAACGCTCCCGTACGCGTAGACCCGGAGCTTGCGCGCTTGGACACTGCCCTGCGTGCATTTTCCCTTGGTGACGTCGAGCGCGAATCGGTACGCGTCCCCACAACGCCCGGGGCGTTCGAAAAACTTCCATCCACACTCTACCCAGCCCTCCATGAAACTTATCTCCCAGCTCTCTCTGAGGCATTCAGCAGGACTGCACACGAAGGCCCCTACGGGGATGCTGTCGACGCGGGGCTCACACTCCTCGCCCTCTACGTTACGTTGTACCCTCCGAACTACCCTCAGATAGGTGAGTCCCCCGCTTTCGTCATCTTTATTGCCAACTCTTTGTGCCGGCGGACTCGCTTCCGACCCCGCTCCACGTCAATGCACACACTCACGGAGCGCGGGCGCCCGGTCTTACCCACCGCGAAGGTCAAATGCTGATGTGCTGTCCCGCCGGTGAACAGGGATGCATGCGCTCGAACTTGCGAAGACTCTGTGGAATCTCACATGCTCGGAACCGAATGCACTGGGCCCGGGCGCGGACGAGCAGCTACGCAGGCACGCCAGGGCCGCCCTCGCGTTTGCCGCCGCTGTATTGGGCAACTTCGGTCAGGAGGGCGATGAGGATGGGCCTTTGGATGAGGTACAGGTACTGTCGAAATTGCTAGACGGTCAATGAGTAGTAGAAGAGATATGTGCGGAAGTCGCTACAGAATGAATGCCGACATCGTAGCAATTCAGTCTGCGCCCGGTGCCCCTCGAGCGGAACATCAGTCGTGTGCAGCCATCTGGATTGGGGTGATTGCCCATGAGATCCGACGTGGTTAGATGCAAGTATTCTCAGCGACGGGATGACGACGTTGGTGTGCGTCCCAACTTTCGCGGACATCTGTCGGGGCGGTTGTGTGGGGCTGAGAAAACATGAGCTATTCATTGGTGACCCAAGGGCTCGGAACAAGAGTATGTACATCTGCTGACGTTCTCCACGGAAAATAGTACTACTGGGGCCGGTTCGAAATTGCGCTAGAAGTCAGAGATGTGTCCGAAAGAGAAATGTTAGGATCGGGCATAGAGCGGATATATCGTCCGTAGGCGTTCCAGGGCCGCAAATGGGCTCATAAGTGAATGCATCCGTGTGAGCCTACGTTAGCACGCAATAGGGAAGCCGCGCGTGCTCGATGAACGTGTGTATTTCCGGCTTCAGAACATAGGCGGAGAGGGAAAGTGGGACATTTGACGCCGAAGGAGGCATGTATACTGGCGTCCACGTCAAGTCGTCGTCTAAGTAGGATTAGCGCACGGAAAAGGAAAGCGGCTATCTTCGCCTTCTACGCGGAGAATCTGTTAAGCGGTGGGATGGTCCGCCTCAGCGACGCAGCAAGCCATTCCAGAGGATTAACCGTGGGGCAGTGGCCTTCTACGCGCGCCCAACAGATCGCAGAACCTAGTCGGCGGAGTGAGCGAGACGTAAGGCGTGTACGTTTGCTGCGCCTCGTCCGCGACCCGAGCTGGATATGGCCGACTGACATTCCTCGAGGAACGATGCGAACGACTGCCTGTCAGCCCGAGCGGGGCAGTGGGGCCAGAGTCCGCGATGGCGCACACGCGCCCCTGATGCCCAGCGGGAGTAGAGGCAATTCAGCGAGCGGACATGGAAGCACTGAACTTAGCTTACCGCCGGAGTATAATACCTCTCCGGACGTTCGTACGCGCAAGCACGCTGCTGCCGCCGCCGCTCGTGCTGGTAGGACGTTCACTCGCCCCGCCCCCCTACTCCTAGGACGACACTCCTTTCCCCATCTCATCGACACCATGTCGTCTCGTCACTCTTTTCTTTCAACCACTGGTCTCATCAGGCCCGGATCGGCCCTCTCCATGGCCTCCACTGTCGACGTGTCCGCCAATCCCGTACCCACCCACCACACCCCCTCTGGCAACACCAGGCCCGGAAGACGACCCATAGCACCTTGCGAATCGACACCCACATCAAGCAAACCACTCACCACAAGGGCGGGTATACTCCCTCTCGGCCCCGGATTTCTAGTCTGCATAGCAACCATCTTGTCGCTGCTATTCATCTCCTGTCTCTCGTTCGCCTTCATTCCCGACGAGGACGAGCGGCCGGCGTTTGCGAGCGACCTAGATGACGTCGCGGCTAATGCGCCCGGGGTGAGCGCACACATGCTTATCTCCTGCGGACATACGCACTTACACCCATGCCAAGATCGTGCTCATCGGGGATGATGTCGACGTCGACATCGACGAGCCGTCCGTGACCATCCGGTGGTCCATTGTTGCGTGTGGGGAAGAATATGTGCTCCCAGGATCCGAGGGTACCCATGGGAGCGAGGTATGCGGGCTGCCTGCGATACCGCTACAAATTTTTGTAGACGGGTAAGCAATCTCTACTCAACGATCGGACCAAAGCTTACCGAAGTTGTTGTAGGGGGTTGGAGCCTGCAGCGACATACGACCCTACTATTCTTCCGTTCTTCAGCAACAACGGGAAGCGGCACAAGTGAGAACTGAGTGGTATTCTTGAGGGTTTAGACCGCACCTAACAGTTTGCATCAGTATACAGAACCTATTTCAATTCGATGACGATCACGTCCTGGACGTACATGGAGCTCGGATGTACCCCTTCGACAACTACCAGCTGACCAGCACGTTCAGAGCCGTCTCGACCGCAACCAATATCACACTGCCCATTCAGAAGTTAGTAACCATATCCCTCACATCGGCCTTCGTCACCACATCGGGAGACTCTGCAAGTACCATCAAGACAGGCGTAGGTTCTGAGGAGGCATCGAGAGACTTCGAGCTTGACATTAGTAGGCCGGCCGAGGCGCGAATGTTTGCATTGCTGCTCTTCGCATCCAGCTGGATGATGTCGCATGCGTCGTTGGGACTGGTCGTTTTGTCCTCCAAGTTGAACAACGAGGAGAAGTTCCTGAAGTACATGGCTGCAACCTTTGTCATTCTGCTCGCTATTCCACAATTGCGCAACGCGATGCCGGACGCGCCAGATCTCGATGGTGCGTTTCTTTGTTTTTGGGAGGAGAGGCGCGGTGTTGACGTTTGCCCTAGGAGTTTTGATTGGTTCGTCCTTGTCGACTGTGAGGGTCTTCGAGATACTGATAAACCTCGCAGACTCTATTGGGTTCTTCCCTCAGATGCTCATTTGCGCAGGCTCATCTATTGCCCTTTTCACTATGATGGTCAAGCGAGAGCTTCAGGACTTCCAGGGGGTTGAGATAGAGCCTGAAGAAGGAGAACCACGTAAGGAGGCACCGGCACCGCTGTCCATGGGCCTCCTGAAGATGCGGCGAGGAGGCGCATCTGTGGATATCAGGCATGTTAGAAATTTCAGCAAGAGCCTGTCTGGATTCGGGAGGGGTGGAGGGAGTTGAGATGGGTTGCACGGTACAGAGGAGAATGTATCGATTACTTGGATAGATTCGAGAGCGCACCTCGCACACAGCTGTTGTACTTGTATAACCTGCACCTCTTGGCGACCTAACATGTTGTCTTGTCATTTGACCTTATTCGACGAGTTGGGACAGAGATAAAATGGCGCCCACAGTGGACCATATATAGCGCATATGAATATGAGGGAAGATAAAAGGTATGTTCAAGGTACTGGTTCACGAGCAAGAGTGGCCTGCGGTAGCGGCATCCAAAAGCCCATACAAGCGCCCGTGTAGTCCACGTGGCTTCTCTATGACGCACGCCACGTTCGCGTTGATTAGGCGCCAGTAGACCGAGGTGGGCACCCCGATGCCCATACCGGTGAGGACCATCATGTTCTCATCGTCTACTCCCTTCTCTCCTTCTCCTGCCACGTCTAGCTCTCTATAGGGCACTCAATTTCACAAGGGCCGCCCGGCCGCTCACCAGAATTTGCCTCATCATGCCAGTAGGAATTGAAGCCTGGGTCACCCAGATCCCCCCAATAACTCGCGCGTGGCTCGCGCTTTCGGTGCTGACCAGTCTGGCGGTGGTAAGTCTTTGCTGTTACGAAGCTGCCGTTGTTGTGCTGAGAGCTCTTTCATGTAGCAATCTCAGCTGGTCACGCCTCTGCAGCTGTACTTCAGCTTCAAGATGACGTTCACGAACATGCAAGTGAGCAAGGCCCTCCATAGCTTTCTACGTCTAGCCTTCTGACCTAGGCCGAAAGCCGTGGAGGATTTTTACGACATTCTTCTACTTTGGAACAATATCCCTGGACTTCATCTTCCACATGTTCTTCTTGTGCGTACCTTCCTTTGTGGTGTCAGTCCGCCACCGACCATTGTCTCTGCAGCATGCGCTATAGTCGAATGCTTGAGGAGTCCTCGTTCGCGAACCGGAAAGCGGATTACTTCTGGCTGCTCTTACTCTCCGCAATTATGCTTCTCGTGAGTACCCGTTACCCTCTAATTCGATGCTCCCCTCTCTTTACACACCACATGCCAGGTGCTGTCCCCGCTCGTGAACCTCCCTTTCCTCTCCTCCCCGCTGGCATTCGTGCCCATCTACCTCTGGTCCCGTCGACACCCGTCCACGCCAATCTCGCTCTTCGGTCTCGTGACGATCACCGCGCCGTACCTCCCGCTCGCCCTCGTTGGCCTCGCGTGGCTGCTAAACGGCACCTGGCGTGCAGCCGCGGGCGACCTCCTCGGCTGCGCAGTGGGCCATGTCGGCTGGTTCATGCGCGACGTATGGGCACGCGAGATGGTCGGCGGCCCCACCGTCTTCAGCGACGCGCCCGATGCTCTGTAAGCTGAACGTTCGTTTCGCATGGACATCGCTGACTATCGCCTATTATCCTCAGGAAGCGGCTCTTTGGGGACATATAACTATAGACACATCTTGTATACTAGCACTTCAGCAATAGGATGACATCGTTGCTGGCATTGCAGTGCGGGGGCAGTGAGTGTTGAATCATACATGATACATCCCCCACCTCCCGACATCACACCTGCGTCTCGTCTGGCGTTGGCAACTCGACGATCTGGGAGAAGCCGGGATACTGAGGCAAGTTCAGCTCGTACTTCTCTTCCAACGTCCTGGGGCCCATCATTAGTTCCGTGAACATCACTCTCAAGCAAAAAGGAAGAAACACGTACTTTGGCACGAATCGCCCCCCGAGGAAGTGCCTACCCCGATACTTGCGCACGCCTTCCTTCGGCGCGGTGAGGCTAACGAGCACGTCCGGGTCGAGTGCGCGTTCATCCGCTTTGCCTTCATCGACGTTCCAGCCAGAAGGCACATCAACAGAGACGATGGGTAACCCGGAACGGGCAATGAGTGGGAGGGCGACGTCGAACGGCGCGCGGACGGGCGGCTTGAAGGAAAAACCGAAGATCGCGTCCAGGATCACGTCTGAGGAGGCGAGTGCGGTCTCGAGCGAGGTCGTGTCAGGCGTAGGCGCGAGTGTAGGTATCTTCATGTTGTCGCATTGTGTCTTGAGACGCTGTGGGGGTGGAGGGGGAGAAGGAGGGGGAAGAGCCGTGTTGGGTGCGTTCTAAGATAGTCCGAATGAGGGAGCAGGGGCGTACCTGGTAGATATCCTTCGACCCAGGCTGTAACGTAACCAGCGTGAATTAGTCTTGGACACACGACGGCCCCGCATGAGCGACAAACCTTGGGCATCCAGATGGTGGGCTTATATCCAAACAGCCCTGTCCCAGTCGTTATTTAGAAACGACTCTCGACATACACACGGTATGGATATACGGATATGTAGCATGAACACTCACCGAGATGACGCGCTGCTACGAGCCCGTCCCCACCCTGATTTCCTGGACCACAGCAGACAAGCACGCGTGGGTACTTCTCTCTGCTGTACACCGTCGCTAGTGTTTGTGCGCATGCAAGTCCCGCAAGCTCCATCAACTATCGTCAGAGTTCACGTATCCCATGAGCCCCAAAACAGTCCTGTTCCTCGAGGTAGACGGGACGGACCTGGTCGATGCTGAACGCCCCCACGGGTCCCATCAGCTCCTCGTCGATCTGGGTTTGGGGCAGGCTGGGTGAGCAGGGGTGAAATAGGTACGATGATGGTACGAGTTCACTTGCTGAGCAAGTCGGGACGTAAGATATCGCATAGCCATAGTAGATGTCAGTATGTGGGCTGCTACTCAGGAGGGAGAGTTTCGAACGGGGTACAGTGCGTAGCGCCGAAGATCATTGATGACCTGCAAGGGACAATGACATCATCCCAATGTGCACGGCTCCGTTGCGCCTTCACCGCTGATTGTGCTAGATGTTACTAAACACACAGATTTATTGACAACATGGACACCGGACACTGGGTCGACCATATGGGCACATTACAAAGATAAACGACGGATATAAGGATAGACTGTTGTCATTGCAGTGCGACCTTAATCCTGTGGAAGCACCGGGAAAGCCACGCCATCGCACTACGAGCGCACAAAGAGTTGAATTATACGTTAGCGCGGGTACTGGATCCTTGTGTGGGAGGCTGTTTACCGAGCGTTCGATGTCCGTGGGGCCGAAGCCCGTAGGGTACTGGACTGTCGTGTTACGCGCCGGAGGCACCGGGATGACGGCAGAGCAATCGATAAGATTACTGGGATCCTGCCCCAATGTTGCGACCTTGTCCATCGCACGGCGGAAGGCTGTCTGGAGGCTGTCGTCGTTGCCTACGACCATAGAGATCTAGTCGCTGTATGTGGCAGGGGAAGACTAGGGAAGCACACCGATATATGATTGCCACATGCATGCTGTTTGCGGGTGTCGGGCGATTGCAGCGTCAGAAGCCAGTCGAAAGACGTCTCTGGGGGCAGACAGAGCAGCGCCAAGAGGAGGGCTTCCGTTGGGGTACCCAGCGCCTTTGAGCAAGACCTAGGTGACCGAAGGAGGCAGAGTCAATTCAATACATTGGATCGCCTTCTGGTGACATGTCATGTTAGATCCTGAGCCCAAAGATCGCGTACCTCTAGGTGGTACTGAGAGTCGAAAGCGGCGGAGGTACTGTCTAGAGGTGTGCCAGCCAGAGAAGGATCGATGGTGCGCTCTTTTCCGATTGAATGTGCGCCTAGGAGAGCAATAGTGTCTTCGGCAGAGAGTCCAGCATCTAGTAGCCTAGCCAAGATAGCCTCGACGGGGTCGGTGAGTTTAGGGAAGAGATGAGGCGGGGCGGGGGCAGTGGCGTCCGGACGTCCTGCGAAGAAGGAGAGGCGAGGTGCTCCTCGACAGTTGGACAGCCCGACGGCGCCAGCGAACTGAATTCTGGACCACAGAAGCCCACGGACATGGCCGGGGAGGTTCAGTCCAGATATCGTAGTGTTGGGATAACTGGCGGCTCTTACGTATCGCCGTAGCTGACGCCGTGCGTATCGGCAACAGTTTTAAGACGTAGAACTATGTCTTGCAAGCCCTTATTTGCAGCTAGAAAGATCTGTTAGGGGGGCATGGAAGGCAAGAAGACATGGATACTCGCGATCAGAGAGTTCCGTATCGGCATATTTGATCAAGCTTCCGTCTAAGGTCAGTGTTAGAAATCCGCTATGGGGTATTGAAGGAACCGCTTCTTACCTGCACCTCCTCCGCTGATGCCGCAAGTCAGAAAACGGAAGTGGCGAGCGCACTTAGACGCACCCGAATTGCCCTGAGTTCTGTAAAGTTAACGAGTGGCCCACTGCATCATGGTACGTTATGCGGAGGCTTTGGCGGGCATAGTCATTACATTGACCCTGGGCGAAACTGTACAGTGGGAGATGAATGCGGTGCTTCAATCTCGGAGAAGACGTGGACGCGTACAGGTCTGCTTGTAGATCCTCGAGAACCTAATACCGCAGGCGTTCTGAGACGGACTGAAATGGGCATAAAGGCCTGGAAGACGATCTTACAGAATACCACTTTTGGCACTGTGCGGCGTTCAATAAGTGAGCTGTGGGAGCAAATGTGAGCTGGATATAAATACGCACAGCCAGTCCGGTCGGATCAGGGGGAGGTAAGGACACTAAATTCGCGATGACGGTGAGACTTCCTCGGCGGGCGCGGGGATAGGCCAGACGGACCTGCGCTCGCGAAAGCCAGCGGCCCGGACAGCAGGATTGTGAAGACGAAGCGCGAGCACCGCATTGCGGACGCTGCGGCAGAGGTGGGAGATTTGGGGGAAGGTGTCTTCTCCGGGAGCGAAAGGCGGTCGTGTGGTGGACGGAGGCAGTGGCCTCGTGGGTAGTAGGTTCGGACCCCCGCAGGCAGAAGGCGAGGAGGGGGTAGAGATGTGCGCGGGAGTATATAAGATCGGTGTGGGGAGGGACGCAGAGACGAACTCAGAATGGAGGACTCGGCGCGTCGGCAGCTGAAGCGGGCCCACTTCAGGGCGGGCCTTTTCGCGTCATGCCCGCCAAGCGGCGTCCTCGGAGCGGGCGCCTGCTGTTTTCCCTCATCAGTGTCCCCCTTGGCTCCGCCTCCTCTCGACGTGAACCTCGACGCCGAGTACCACCTCCACGCCCTCCGCCTCGCCCGCTACTCCGACATCTCCCCCTACGTTCCCCCACTCTCCGCGGCCATGCCCGGCAGACACTACTCCAAGTTCATTCCCCCGAGTCTCGCCATGAGCGAGCTCGTGTGCCAGAAGCTCGACAACGACGCTACAGACATGCTCATCGACAAATGGCTCGAACGTCCTCACCGCCCTGACTCCTACTACGAGTGGTTTCAGCGCGTCCGCGAGCGCAAGCACATAGCCAACGCAAACTCTCGTCGCGACCAGATTCTCCTCTGGAATAAGGGCGTCTTCGTCCCCGAGAACATCTTTACCCGCACTGTCGACACCGGTCGCCTTATTCCCCTGGACCGCACCTGGGTCACTCATGTCTACCACCATCGCTCCATGAAGCGCCTCACTATGATGCCGGTCATCTTTAGCATGGTGAGTCCTGCCCCAGCACCTGGGTGGCTGCTTGCCCCTAACGCGCTTGGTTTGCCTCCCACAGCTACCGGAACTTATGCTCCTCCGTGGAATGCACGACAGGGGTTGCGACGAGATATATGTTATTGTTACGGACCTCAAGCGACACGAGATGGATCAGGTTACAGAATACTTTCAATACGTCTGTCAAAATACGGCGATGGGCTCCTGTAAACCCAGTGTAGAACAGAAGATCAATCACGACTGTAAGTGGCCTTTACCTTCGCGCTTCTCGACGTCACTTCGCAACTAGGCTCGAAGTGAGGGCGCGTTTCGTTGGACGTCAACATTCTGATCCTGTTCGCAGACATACGACTTAACAACGCACTTGATCGTCGGACGCCATGTTTCCCACAAATCGACCTCACCCTCCGCGCCCTCCTGCACGAGAAGCGACCCCCTTTCATCGTCCTCTTCTCGCACCAAACTATGTCATACTCCCAGATCCTCTTCGCACACCCCGCATTCGTACCGTCGGAGGACATGTACCACGACTTCCCCAGTGGTTGTCCTAACCCCGGATGCACAGACAATTGCTGCGAGCTCATCCGATTCCCCAAACATGGCCCCGAGACCGCCGTTGTACTCTCTCCCAGCTCGAGGAAGAAGGTCCGATACAGGTACGGGCGGCGAGCCCGCCCCAAGGAGATGTGCAACTGGATCGAATGCGACATCTGCTTCTCGGACGACATGCCTTCCACAAGCGGTTCGGAAGGCAGCATCGAGGGAAGCACCGAGGGTAGTGAAGTCGGCTTGGACGACCCCTCGGGCGGCCTAAAGGCGTTTGCAGGCCTCGTTTGCAGCCGGTGCAAGCTCGTCAAGTACTGCTCTGCGGAACATCAGCGGTTGGACTGGGAGGAGCACAAGCGTGTTTGCGCCAAGCCAGCAGCGGAGAACTAGTGTCGCATACACCCTTTCCTCTCCATTTACCCTATCTTTGGCGGACGATGGCGGTGTATGTTGGGACGTTTCTCTTCGTTTTCGCGCCATATATTATATTGTGTAACAGTGTGCTCAGGTATCCGGTTCCCGATCCATCTCGACGACACATCCGTGTATTCTAGCACACATGATCCCCTTCCTACAATTCCCATCACCTTGCGAGTGTCACAATACTTGTAGTTTTGTACCTCCTGTCACAGCAATATACACTGCAGCTCTACGTCCTTCCATTAGTATTGGTAGATCCTCCAGGCGGCGAGCAACTGCGCACGTGATAGACGCGTCCCACGTCCACACGGTGTCGCGACAGGTGCCCGCGAGGGTACACGGTGAGACTCTTCTTTGCACCACCATCATGGCGAAGCTGCGAGCCGCCTTCGCCCTACTCGCCCTCTTCACCCAGGGCGCCCTCTGCGGGATCGACCAAATCCGCATCCACGGCCCCCAAGCCGTCAACCTCTGGAAGCTCAACGCCGCGCGTGCGCGCTCCCAGGCCACCTCGAACGCCGGCCTGCTCGTGCAGGACGGCGGCGCGGCGTACGACGGCGCCCCCGAGCAGGACGACGCGGCGTCGGCCCTCCCGCGCAAGTTCCGCGCGCACTGGTTCGAGCAGCCCGTGGACCACTTCGGGAACGAGACGAGCGAGACGTGGGGGCAGCGGTACTGGGTGAACACGCGGCACTACGTGCCCCGCGCGGACGCGCCGGTGTTCGTGCTCGACGGCGGCGAGACGTCCGGCGTCGACCGGCTGCCGTTCCTCGACACGGGCATCATGGAGATCCTCGCGCGCGCGACGGGCGGGATCGGGATCGTGCTGGAACATAGGTGCGTGCGTGCGGACTGCCTGCCTCTCGTGATCGAGTTGCGGGTCGTGAATAGTGCTGGGAGCTGAGACGGTGTGGGGCCGCTTCGCAGGTACTACGGTGCGTGCTGCGTCTCGGTGATGGGGGCGGGAGAAGTGCTGAGCGTGCTGGGGCAGGCCGTTCGCTGCCGGTGAAGAACCTGACTACGGACTCGTTGCGGTACGCCATTGAGCCCAGGAAGTTGGACTGCCGTCATAATCCGCCTCTCCGACAGCTTCCTGAACAATGCTCAGTCTGCGGCAGACTCGGCGAACTTCATGGCCAACGTCAAGTTTCCGGGCATTGACGAGGACTTGACTGCCCCCAATCATCCGTGGATATACTATGGCGTGAGCAGCTCCCTGGCATCCCCACGTCTACCAGGTTGACATGCGGACCGTAGGGTTCGTACGCGGGTGCTCGTGCCGCTCACATGCGAGTCCTCTACCCCGAACTGGTGTACGGCGCGATTGCTTCCAGCGGTGCGGGCTTCGAGCATCCCTCTCTCCCCACGCCCATATTTAGCGCATCTTCCGACAGGGGTCACGCATGCGAGCATCGAGAATTGGGAGTACATGGAGATCATCCGCCGCGCCGCCGACGTCAAGTGTTCGGGCAACCTCCAGCTTTCTGTCCAGATCATCGACGGCCTGCTCGGCAGCCCTCTCACGCGCACCGCCGTCAAGTCGCTCTTTGGTGTCGCTGACCTGGAGCACGACGAGGACTTTGCTTCGCTCATCGAGGTATGTTGTGGGTTCCAGTCGTCATTAATGCTCCAGTTGACCTGTGCGCCAGTCACCTCTCGGCTTTTGGCAGGCGAGGAATTGGGACCCCGAAGTCGGTAGCACCGGCTGGGACACGTTCTGCGCCGCCCTGGACGGAAAGTTCGAGCAGAGCGAAGACACGGAGATTGTAGCCTACGATGCGGACACGGATATGGTCACCATTGCGGAGGACTTGATGGTGCCCGTGCCCGTGTATAACTATGCAAAGTACATCAAGAAGGTACAACGTTGGTTCTCGTACACAACGCACCTTTGTTTGCTAACACCACTCACTCAGAACTTTGTCAGCCTGTGCCCCGACGGACAAATTGAGGAGGTAAGAGTATCTTGACTGGGTGGTCTCGTTCCATTCACTCATATCGGGACAGTGTTTTGGGACGTACGATGACGCCCAGTTCCAGTCCACGGGTCTTGACCAGACATGGAGGTTGTGGCTCTTCCAGGTCTGCACGGAGTGGGGCTACTTTTCGACTGCTCCGCCCAAAGGCCAGCCCCGTATAGTCTCTCACCTGCTCACGCTGGAGTATGAGTCCAAGATCTGCCGTCAGGTATGTTTGACTCCTACCGCAGTCCAGTACGCGCACGCGGCTAATCGGTATCCTTCCTAGGCCTACCCTCCTGGCAAGCACTTCACCGTGCCCGCCATGCCTAACATCACTGCGGTAAACGCACTAGGCGATTATGACATCGAGGCCGACAGACTGGCGATTATCGACGGAGAAGGTGCGAACTTCTGCCCCTCTTCACACGAGGTTACACACTGACAACGTGCACCTCAGTCGATCCTTGGAGGCCGGTGACACCGCACAGCGACTATGCGCGCGACAGGGAAGACACCATCTCGCGGCCCTTCAAAATCATCCGAGGTACGTCACGCCCCGCCCCGTCCTCGTTCAAAACGTCTCTGCTTACTCTAAAGCCCGTTGTCACCAGGCGGCGTGCACCACTGGGACGAGAACGGCCGGAGCGACCTCCAGGAGGAGCCGTCGCAGATCCAGATGATCCACGAGGAGATCGTCACCTTCGTCGTGTCGTGGCTGGACGACTGGGCCGCGGCGCGCGCGAAGCGCCGCTCGGACTAGGGTATCTTCGCAGCGGACGACTGTGTATTATACGGAATACGGGACAATCTACCGGTTTCCAGCTCACCGGCGTTGAGTAACGCGTGACGTCAGAACTCGTTGGTGCCCGGTTAGGCGCCGGATGGATGAATCAATCTCTTTCGATCTTGAGGGTTTCGGCGCTTCGCCGGCCTGGTATATATCTTGACCGTCAACTCCCAGGCGGGTGCAGTATAAGCACAGCTCCCTTAGTTACTGACTACCACCCGCTGAACCTAGTTTATCTGCTATCATGGGGAACGACCAATCCGCCGCGCACGAAGGGCCTCCCGAGATCCTCGAGGCGAGGGACTTGGCTTCGATTGCAAAGTATATGAAGTCGAAGCGGTGCCGGAAAGTGTTCGTAATGGTGCGCCTATAGTATTCATTTGTGCGTGCTGGGCACGTATGCTTAATGACATGAGGTGTAGCTTGGAGCAGGTCTGTAGGGGTCGCTATAGGTCGCTATCGCGTGCTAGGTGGCCGTTGACTATGATCCTAATCTCACAGGCGTCAGTACGTCAGCCGGTATCCCAGACTTCCGATCACCAGGAACGGGTGAGTGTTTGTAGGAAGCTTGACGCTCTGCCTTCTCACAATGTTCTTTCAGGACTATACGTGCGTTGGGAGCGTTATCAGCCTATATAAGTACCGACTCAGCGTCGTGCATGGTAGTCCAATCTGGCAAGGCTGAACTTGCCCTACCCTGAAGCCGTCTTCGAAATCTCATACTTCCGTGAAAACCCTCTTCCATGTAAGAACACTCAACCCCCCCCCTCTCGGCTCCAGACACTGAGCACTCCCAGTCTACACGCTCGCGCAGGAGCTCTACCCGGGCAAGTTCCGCCCGACGCCGACGCACACGTTCGTGAAGCTGCTCGCGGACCACGGGCTGCTCGACACGTGCTTCACGCAGAACATCGACACGCTCGAGCGGCAGGCGCGCGTGCCCGCGGCGCGCATCGTCGAGGCGCACGGGAGCTTCGCGGACCAGCACTGCATCGACTGCGCCGCGCGCGCGGACGGCGCCGCGATGCGCGCGGCGGTGGCCACGGCCGCCGTCGTCCGCTGCGCGGCGTGCGGCGGGCTCGTCAAGCCCGACATCGTGTTCTTTGGCGAATCGGTGAGTCGGTGTGCGCGCGTTTTGCGGTGAGCTGCGCGCGGCGGCGGTGGGAGGCGCGCAAGCGCGCGGCGTCGCCCTCCGTCGTCGCGGATAACGACCGCTCAGAGAGAAACATACACACAGCTGACCTCCCCGTCCTCCCATTCCCCCGCCCGTGCGGCGCCGCTTCCCCTTCCCACCTTCCCACCAGCTGCCGCCGGTGTTCCAGGAGAAGGTGCCCCGCCTGCGGGATGCGGACCTGCTGCTCGTGCTCGGGACGTCGCTCAAGGTGCACCCGTTCGCGGCGCTGACGGGGCTCGTGCCGGCGGGGTGCCCGCGCGTGCTGATCAACATGGAGCGCGCGGGGGACGTCGGCGCGCGCGCGGACGACGTCGTGCTGCTCGGGCGCTGCGACGACGTCGTGCGCGAGCTGTGCGCGGCGCTCGGGTGGGCGGAGGAGCTCGAGCGCGAGTGGGCGCAGACGGAGCTGCTCGTGCCCCTCGACGTCGTCGCTGCGAAGGACGCGGGTGTGGACGCGGACCAGGGTGTGGAGCAGGGCGAGGAGAAGACCGATGTCCAGGGTGTGGAGCTCGGGGTGGAGCAGAAGGCGGATGCTAAGGACGCGTTCCTGGCGGAGGCGGAGGCGGTCGCTGGGGACAAAGCGAGGGCGCTCGCGGGGGACCCGGCGGTGCAGGGCGGCGAGGCGGAGGCGGAGGACGCGCGGGTGGAGGACGAAGTGGAGAAGCTGGCGGACAAGATTGGAAAGGCGCTGGAAATATCGGGGAGCGGGGGCGGATCGGGCGAAGAGCGGGCGGAGACGGGGCTTCCGGCGGGCCTGGCCAGCGGCGGCGCTCCCTCCGAGCAGCCCTCTGAACGGGCGCAGGTGCAGGAAGAGAAAGAGGTCGCCGCGAAGGAGAAGCTCTAGCCCGCGCCGTCGCGCTGATCACGCGCCCTACTGGTGCCAGGGACACACCATCGTCCTGGCAGTAGAGGTTCGTCGAGCTCTGCGCCGCGCTTCGAATAGAATGCTGTAGAAGTAGGGACGTGCTTCGGCCACAAGTGCGCGTATGTCATGGACAGGCACGGCCCACATGTGCGAGTGGAGCTCGAGACGACCAGATCTCTCGCCCGCCGAGGCGTGCTCGTTCGTATCCGTGTCTTCTCACCGTCTCCCACATCTTCCGCCTTGCGTGCGCAGGCCTCGCGGCCGCTGCTAGCTGCCTGCTAAGCGGTCGCCGTCGTCCATTCGCCTCTGCTGACCATCTCCTCCGCTCTCCAACGTGTTCCGTAGCTCTCTCAGCTCTCTGGCCGCTGGGGTATATGATTAAAGTTGCACCCAAGTGTGCCCGCGAGTTTCCTGCCGCTCGTTGACAGATTCACGCCCACGGTCACCCTCGCGGGCACCCCATCGCGGAAAACCCTCAGGCTTCAGACGGGCACCCTTTGAGGCGAGCTCCCCCCCTCGCGCTCTCTCTCCTTTCCTTCCCGTGCCCATCCGCAACTAGCGCCCCCGCCTCCGCGTAGACATGGACGACCCAGATGAGCTCTTGATGCTTTATGATGGCCCGACGTCGGTATTAGAAGACCGGGACATCCCATCGATCGCGAAGTACATGAAGTCGCCAGCGTGCAAACGTGTCTTCGTCATGGTCAGCAGGCCACCGTTGTAACCTGACGCGATCCGTATCTAATGCCTATCGCCTCCCTAATAGCTAGGCGCAGGTGAGCTTTAGACCGCGGACCCTTTTACGGGGAACATGACAAACCGATCGTCAGGTGTAAGCACGGCCGCTGGCATCCCGGATTTTAGATCCCCAAGCACAGGTACGGGTGACCACTGTTGTGAGAGTTGGGGGATGTGATAAACTGAGCAATTAGGTTCCTACTAGGGTTATATGTAAGAAGATACTTGCATGTGCACATAACCCGCGCGGCTTACAAGCTTGGGGTGGACGTTTGAACAGGCGAACCTCGCGAAGGTCAATCTCCCCTACCCCCGCGCCGTCCTAGAGCTCAACTACTTCCGCTTCAATCCAATACCATGTACGCACCTTCTCCCGCGTCCGGTTGCAAAGCCCCTCACGAGCAACGCAATCCGCTGACCCCGGCGCGCGGCCGCATTGCCCCCTCCTGACAGTCTACACCTTCACGCGCGAGCTCTATCCCGGCCGCTTCCGGCCCACGCTCACGCACAGCTTCGTGAAGCTGCTCGCGGACTACGACCTCCTGCACACGTGCTTCACGCAGAACATCGACACGCTCGAGCGCCAGGCGGGCATCCCGCCCGCGCGCCTCGTCGAGGCGCACGGCTCGTTCGCGTCGCAGCGCTGCATCGACTGCAAGCGCGAGGTCGACGACGCGCGCATGCGCGCCGCCGTCGAGGCCGGCCAGATCCTCTACTGCGAGCACGAGGGGTGCGGTGGCCTTATCAAGCCCGACATCGTCTTCTTCGGTGAATCCGTGAGTCCCACCTCCGCCCGCGCCCACGCGCCCACGCTCACCTCCCCTCTCTTTCCTCTTGCAACAGTCTCCCGAGATCCTCGCGCAATCCATGCCCGCGATCGACAGCGCCGACCTGCTCTTCGTGATCGGCACCTCGCTCACCGTGCAGCCGTTCGCGCGGCTCGCGGCGCTCGCGCCCGCGCGCTGCCCGCGCGTGCTCATCAACCTCGACTTCGCGGGCGACATCGGCACGCGCCCGGACGACGTGCTCCTCTTCGCGCGCTCCGACGACGTCCTGCGCGAGCTCGCCGCCGCGCTCGGCTGGGCCGACGCGCTCGCCGCCGAGTGGGCGGCGACCGCGCTCCCGCCGCGCCCCCCGCACGACCCCGCCG
>FTLJ01000527.1:0-49285 GCA_900155495.1 Porogramme epimiltina
GGGGGGGGCGAGGGGGGGGGGGGGGGGAGGGGGGAGGGGCGCGGGCGCGGGGGGGGGGGGGGGGGGAGGCGGCGGAGGGGCGGGGGGAGGGGGAGTGTATTCGGTGGTGGGTTGTGGGACCTCCTCGCCCTCGGGCTCATCAGAGTCCTCGACAGACTCTTCCTTCAAGAACCGGAAGATGTCGTTAAGGACGAAGTAGCCGTTGGGCTGCTCGGCAAGGAAGAAAGTCTGCACAAACTTTCTCCAATCCTCGCCCTTGTTGGACATCTCGCCAATGACTTGGATGATGATCCCGCCGTTCGCCGAAGACTGAGCGTCGACCGAGTGGATGAAGACCTTACAATCCTGGAAGCCGATGGACGTGATCTTATTGTGGATTTCCTGCGAAGACGGAAAATAGTCAGAAAATGTTGTCCACCTCGACGTCTACCGCAGCTACGCGTGCTTCAGTGGGCGCTTAAAGGCTTCACCGCGCTGACAAGTGGCACTTTTCCTCGTGCCATAGACACCGACAAACTTGGCCGAGGGCCAAAAAGGTCGAAGGAGCATTGCAGCAGGATATAGTGTTGGTGACAGAAGGTACAGAGGAGGGGAGAACGAGAAGGGTATCTTGGCGCGATGGAGGGCGACGCGTGTGCAATCAAGAATGCGCGCTCACCTGCTGGCCAAAACACGGCTTGCCATCTTCACCCTCAGTGCCGTGGATGAAGGTAGACGCTTTGGTGTAGAAGCAGTGCAGGCGATTGGGGTGCTTGTTGACGAAGGTGTAGTACTGCGGCACGAACTGCCAGCCGACCTCCGAGGGATTGACAGCAGAGTTGTTGGTCATGGTGGAGCGCGAGGGGGGCTGAAGAGGAGGAAATTCAGTGGAAGATCGTTCGCGGGCCAGCAATGAGACATACCGAGGGGGCCGAAGACGCGAGGGGACGAGGACGATGGTGCCGGAGGAGGCTAGAGCGGTGGAGGTGCGATGAGCAATACAGCAAAATCTTAGACGCGCACTGACGCTGGGGTGGCGTGCCTGGCAAGGTTTGATCTCCGCCACCCGGGCCAGCGAGCACAAGCGGTCGCCGACTGAACCTTGTTGTCTGAGCCTGCTTTTGTATTGACGTCACGGGCGAGGCCTTGTGTGGCGCTGCGCTCGCGCCGTAGCTAGATATCCGCGCAATCGCTCCCTTAGACGGCCCCAGCTGCAGCGCCTCGCGCCGGCACCTCTCTCTTCTCCCCATCATGTCCTCTAGTCTGTATCTGCTACTTCTTGTGCTCTGCGTTATCATCCTCTGCGTTCCCGGAGAAGGAGTCTACGCCTTCGGTGCGGGCAACATCCCCAGGTATGCTACATGTGCGTAATAGATGCACTTCGGAAGCTAATCCTACTCCGCGGCGCAGTTTTGCGTTCCTCGAGGGCAAGGCCTTCCGTCACGGTGACATTGTGAGTCGTGTTGCACACGAGGCAGGCAGATCGATATGGGCTCACGCGACGTAGGAAGATACCCTCGGCGATGTCGCGAAGAAAGCCGGTGGCTTTGCTCTTGGAGCGCTGATAGGGAAAGGCGGATCTAAGTTTGGAGGGCTGGATATTAAACGCGTCTACTTCGGGTACGTCCTCACCCGGCTCTCGGCGCGTGGAGAAGGACCATGGCCTCTGATCAGGTATCTATGTCTGCAGTAACTGGTTACGCGATTACAGTCAGGTCGGGCATTATTCCGAGGCTAAGCCTTCGCGATGACTGGAACTGAGTGCGTCTTCTATGAACGTAGGCTGTAGATGTCGCGGGCCTACAGAAGCTGCAGATCCAGGTACTGATATCCCTCTCCCTTCAACCCACATCCGCTGATACCCTACTAGACGATCATCAACTTGTGCATGGCACTCGGCTTCCTGGTATGGGCCCCTCTCTGCTACGATGAATCTTTGTCCCTCATTCCCACAAACATTATAGGCCCATGGCTACGCGACCAACGAATTTGAGGTCACTGAAGAGCGCCTTGGCGTATACCTACCTGTATGTGGCGTTGTTTTACTCGAGAATAGCAGCTGAAGTGCCCTCGCCAGACGGAACATATTGACAATCCGAAAGGATACCCTGACAATGCTAGGCAATACCACCCCAAGCTTCGTCCTCCCGTTGACGTACGTGTTCCACACAAATCAGTCGACCTAGTTACTCATCTTCGACCTCGCAGCCGAGAGAGCTGGAGGTCGACCCTCGCACTGGAATGAAGAACTATATTGCGAATGGTACGCGCATCTACGAAGCCGCGTACTCCCGGACTGACTAGATGTGTCGTAGAAAATGGCGGATGGGATACCTCAAAGGCACTCGTTCGGAGGACCCTTGAGCGGTGTATCCAAGTCGGCCGCCAAGCTCGTTCAGGAGGAAACAAAGTTGATACGTATGAATCTTACCGTCTTCTGGGCCAAGCCGTAAGTTTGATATACTCCCGTCATGTGTTCCATCTCATTTTTCCATGTACAGCTGCACACGCTAGAAGACTTCCCAGCGCACTCCAACTTCTGCGAGCTGGCGCTGATCAAGATGGGCTATCACGATATCTTCGTGCACGTAGGCGACCAAGTAAAGGTTCAAGGACGCGATGGTCAATGGGTAGCGCCGCTCGTCACGGGTATGTTCAATTATTCTCTATTCCCGCATTATATGCTGATGCAGAGCTTTAGGTACCTTTGGATCAAGCGACTTCATTCATAGTTTGCTAGGAGGTATGTGTCCTGCAGCCGTCAAATGGCAACTCCCCGCTAAATAAAGTATCATTCAGAGGCTACCGATCATATCGTAAGCGATTCGACTGCGATATGTTGTGTCTTGCCTTCAACTTTGTTTGTAGAGCCAAGCGTCGGTAACAGACCTCAATGCCGAACTCGACAAAGCCCGCGAAAAGTCTGGTGGCCAAGCTCGCGACGGTTCTTCGCCCGCGAACAACCTCCGCACGCTTCTGTCGGCCATTCCAGGTGGCAGCGACAGCGAGATGGAGCGTGGGATGCAGAATGTCGAGCGCATTCGCGCCGGACCGTCGCAAGGTGGGAAGCGTCCGGAAGATATGAGCCCTCAGGAGCTTCACTCTGTCTTGTGGCAGGTGTTGAGCTTCCGGGATTCAGGTAGGATCTTGATTGAGTCTTCATGACGGATTCTCACTCGTTCGCGCAGTTGTGAAGAAGATTGAGAAAACAATTGGTATGCTGTCCACCAGATTACAAGCCCCGTCGAGTGCTGATTATCGAGGGCATAGAGCGGATCCCTGGATTGGGCCCTATGATTGAGAAACTTATGGATTCGATTTCCGGTACGGTGGCTTGTCATCCTGGTATTCATTGCAACTCATTTTACCTTAGTATTCGTTTTTACTACCCTTGAGGTATGCCAAAGTTCCTTTGTGCACTATGCGTCCTACTCACGCGCTCGCCGCAGCCATTCCTCAAGCCCATCATGAAGCAGGCCACAAGTGGCCTTGCTCTCGCATCTGGGGAAGTTATCAACACGCATGACCAGTTTGAGGTGTTCGACGACCCAAGAGCCGTGAGTCCCGCGTGCCTCGGTCTTGTGAAGATATGTCTAACACCTCAATAGTCGGATCCTACCCACTCCTTCCTGAGCAAGGACCATTTCGTAAGGGCTGCTTCTCGTGTGCTTCGACGCCATTGACTCAGAACTATCAATGTAGAACCTGATCTTGAACGAACCTGCCGGAAACCTCGGTAAAGTCATCTTGGTCAGTCACAGAACGTACTTATTGCTATGATGCTGACACCACAATCGTAGGCGCATACCGCGAACCTCGTCGTAAAAGCCTGGGACGACACATCGATCAACGTTCACACGGTCACAGAGGACATCTTGCAGTGCCTGTACGTCTCGTTATCCCAAATCGGTGTTGCTCCATTGATGTAACATCTCCTGCGCAGCTTCCACCCGAACTTCCACGACTCGAGCAGCCAGATCCAACGCCAGATGCTCGAGTACATGCATGGCTGGGTCAACGGCCTCGGCCATCAGAAGAACGAGATCATCCGCCGGCTCTCCAAGCAGGCCGTCCGGAACCACGAGAACATCCGTCTGGGAAGCACGCAAAGCGGATCCGGACACGGTTCGCAGGCGCAGCACGCCGGCGTCCAGGCCCAGTACAAGATCCAGGGCTACGCCAACCAGATCCCGGGCGTCCAGCAGGCGACCGCCGTCTTCGGGCAGGCACAGAACCTCATGGGCAAGTTCAACACCCCAGGCATGAACACGGGCTTCGGCAGGGAAGGCGGGCCCCCGATCGGCGGGGGTGGCGCTCCGAGCTACCCTGGAGTCACGGCGCATGGTGCAGCATCCCCGCCGCCCATGACGGGCGAGGCCGCGTCGTTCTTCGCGTCAGGCCCATCGAGCGCCCCCAACTTCCCTGGCGAGTCATCTTACGCCCCGCCCTCCGGCCCCCCTCCCGGCCAGTCCTCGTACGCGCCCCCGTCCGGCCCACCGCACGGGGGTTACGCACCCCCCACGGGCCCGCCGCCCGGGCAGAGTCCATTGGGCTTCCCGGGCGCACCCCCAAGCCAGTCAGGGTACGCGCCGAGCTACGCAGCGGCGCCGCCCATGTCGTTCCCGTCCTCGGACTACGGCGCGCCTCCGAGCTTCCCCGGCGCGTCGACGTACCCCGGGCAGCGGCAGGGCGAGTACGGGGGCGGGCCGCCGCCGCCGCCCGCGGGCTTTGGGTTCCCGGGCGCGGACATGCCGCACGCGCATGCGCACCAGCACCACCACGAGCACCAGCATAGTCACCACCATGGGCACCAGCACGGCCAGCCCCAGCCGCCGCCTGGTGGGCCGTTCGGCTGGTGAGCGCTGGATGGCGTTGCGGGAGAGTAGAAAGCAGGAAATGGAGTAGAAAGTGTAGGATCGTGGTCCAGGCGAAGGCAGAACTGAAGATGTTGTATCATGCGACCCGATGCTGCTGTTTATCTATATGTAGCCGTACGCAAAATCGAACTTTCTTGGACGCAGGAAGGGTAGTATACACGGCTTGCCATACACCATCGTCATTATCTCGGTCTGGAGGGAACATCACGGCGTATACCGAAAATCTGGAGCCTGGGCACTCCAAAACGTCAGCACGACCCCGTACGCCGAAATCTGGGAGGGGCGCGCACCTTGTCCGCCAGCTCGCTCGTGTCGACCATCGCGCCGGGCACGGGCCTTCCGTACTTTGCGTCCCGGCGCCTGTTCTCTAGCCTGTAGTTGATCTGCATTCGCGCTTAGTCCTCCTAAAAGTTATCACATTTGAGAGCACGGTGAACTACACACAGTAAGCCCGAGCGCGAGCACAGCTGCGAGGACGTCGAGAGCGCAATTTGTCGCGAAGCCTCTCCTATACCACCAGGGGAGGAGAGGAGGTGTGTCAATGTCGCATCTGCGAGAGAGGGGGAGGAAGGCGCACGTGTATCGCGGGCCCTGGGTGAGCGGGTAGAGGTGCGAGCCGAGAACAGCGCCGCATTGGCCGAGGGCCATGTAGAGAGGCATACCCGCCGCCTTTTTGCTCTCCGAGCCGAGGTTGTGCGAGACTGAAGGAAGGAGAGGGGCGTGGCGTCAGCACTGCACGACGGCGTGCGGTGAGGGGGAAAGGGAGCGCGAGAGACGAACGGGGCGAATAGCGAGAGGCTAGGAAGGAGGGTGGACTCACACCAAGCGAGGATCGCGCCGAGCATGGCGTACGTGCCGCTCGTGATGCAGAAGGTAGCGAAGTAGCGCGCGTGCTTGTCCTGTGCGACGGCGAGGAGGATGCTGCACGCGTCGAGTACGTGAATGGCCAGCACGTCTTCGGACTGAGTGGTACGCACACGTATCCCGTGCCCGCGAGGCAGCTGCCCGCGATGACGAAGAGGCCGCGCGTCTGCAGGCGGTCGGACGCCGCGGCGGAGAGCACGAGGACGGTTGAGCCGACGACGTACGGCGGGATGGTGAGGAGCTGCGCGAGCGCGTCGGCTGGTGTGGCGCCCGACGCGTCGATGTGGTGAGCGAGGTGCTCATTAACACTTAGGAATGGGGGACATACTAAAGCCGAACGTCGTGATGATCGTCGGGAGGAACGCAGAGATGGACCCGAATGCCGCGTTCGCGGCGAAGTAGAGCACGGCCGCCGCATAGACCTGCGGACGTGCGAGCATCAGGACGCGCCGCGGATGACAAAAGAGTGAGCACTCACCCTCCAATCCTTGAACGCAGCAGCGACGTGCCCTGCAGAAAGGAACCGAACCTCAGGGCGACCCCCATCCGCGCGTCTAAATGTACTCACGGCGATCGAGCACCCTCCCCACGTCCGCCCGCGCGCCACGGTTCGCGCGCGCCACTGCGAGGGCGCGCTCGCGGGGCCCGAGCACGCGCATGGCAGTCTCGGGGCGGCCGGGGAGGAGCGCGAGCGCGATGAGGCCGAGGATTATAGACGGCGCGCCCTCGACGACGAAGAGGAGGCGCCAGCTCGCGATGCGCGCGTGAGCGTGCTGCACGGCGAACGCGAGGAGCCCGCTGAATGCACCCGCGACACCGGCGAAGCCGACATATACGGCGAGGCGGACGCCGATCTCCTCTTTGGTGTAGAAGAGCGCTGTAAGGACAACCCGCGTGAGGTGTATGAGCGTCGGGAGAGGGGGAAGAGTAAGCGAGTGGCCGGAGGCGTAGAGAGGGAGGGCAGGAGGACGCGAAAGGGGCGCAGATGGGCGAACAGGGGGAAACAGGTGGAAGGGCGTACAGAGGTAGAGCGGGACGCCGGGGGAGAAGCCGGCTTCGAAGACGCCCAGAGCGATGCGTGATACCAGGAGGCTCGCGAAGTTGAAAGTGGTGGCCTTGGGCCCAGTTAGCGTGCACGGCGTGGCGTCGAAAGCTATGGAAGGCGGCGCACCATGAGGACCGCAATTATCCCCCAGCAGATCGCGATGGTGCCAAACCACAGCCGAGGCGGACATATCTTGCAGAGCAGGATCATGGGGACGGGGCATAGGATCTATGGGGTGCGCCCTCAGCTGGCAGACCCCGAGAAAAGGGGGTCGCTCACATAGGAGAAGTAGAAGGCGGAGTTCACCCAGTCGAAGAGAACCCCCGTCGGATCGCCTCCCAGGACATCTTGGGGGAGGTGCTGCAGCCGCACGTTCCCGAGATTGATTCGGTCCAGATCTACGCGAGAAAATTTAATGCGTCGATTTGAGGACATACCAACGAGCATACTCACACGAACAGAGGTATATGCAGCAAATGATAGGCATGATGCGAAGGTCTAGCTTCCTCACTAGCTGTTTCTCCTCTTTGGCATCGAATTCTTCGCTCTGAGCGTCGACGTCGTTGACGTCCTCCTCCTTTCTCTCTACCTCGAGGATCTCGAGTGTCGCAGGTTTGGTTCCACAGGTAGACATTGTATTCTTGCGCGCAACGAGCAGTGGTTGAGAGAGTACTAGATAGTGGGCTGTATGCGAGGCTGTATGCGCGCAAGCCGCCAAGGCGGGTGCCCGTTGCCCCTCGCAGGGTCACTTGACATTAGGCCGTGCGGGAATGGCAGCGTAAATACCCGTAGAGGGTGTTTGGAGCACAAATACACAACTGGAGGACGTTTATAAGCGTCGCTGTGGGAATAGGGGCATGGCAAAAAGCTCACATATCGAGGCGGCTCCGTTAGACATGTTTCAAGAAAAAGCGTCGATGCAGACTCATATCGGGTTGGATGCATCTTCTCGAGTAGCAATTGTTGCCGCTGGAGAACTTTAGAGGGAATTGAATCATGAGCGCGAAGACATTGCACGTTCTCCAGTACCCACCCGATATGGGCGCGTATACATTAGACGACCACAGGTTGTAAGGGAGCAATTTTAGCAGGCTCAATTGGGTAGAGTCGCATTGAATGGCATCTTGTCATCAGATTGCAGTATATAAGAGCCGCCGACAAGCCAAACGTGTATGATATTGTGAAGGGTCTCACTTTATCCAAACGTTGGTACGTGCAGTGGCGATGTTGTGGTTGCGAAGTCGGCCGTCGGATTTGGATGCATTGCGCCCCTGAAGGAGGTCGCGCGGTGATACTGGCGGTGAGTGCTGAATATGGAGTGCTAGCGACGTCGGGCGACCAGGATGAGGGTCAGAGGCTGCGGGAGGCGGGTGACGACTTGGATGGCGGGGCGCGCGAGGGCTTGAGCCGGTGGCCCCGATTTAGGCGATGGGTGATGGCGTCACCGATCGCGACTGCCCGAGAGCCAACGTCCACGTCTTTGCTTCAGCTCTTCACTGTCGTCGATATCAGCCTCGTCTGCGCCGCCCTGCTCCCGCCCTGGCTTCTATTTCTTGTGTCGGGACGACGAATGGGCACGGGTTGTCCCCTCGAACCGACGCAGAACCTTCACAGATGGTCAGTTCCCGCTCTCAGCCAGGCGCCGTCGCCGGGACCCCAGCGCTCATCTGCAGCACCAGACAGGTGGGAACGCACGCCGACCCGGACTGTCAGCTGGGCTCCCCTGAGGGCGACAGGGAGGCGGCCAGAAGGCCGTCTCGAAAACAGCCCACAGAACAAGGTTCTCCAGGGCCCGTCTCGGCCAGCCATCAGCCGGAGATGTCCAGAAAGCAAGAAGCGTCCGCGCGGATAGTTAAGTCTCGCATCCCTCCGTCTCATCTCCTTATTCCCCACCCACATTGCCACCCCGCCCTCGCACAGCTGGTTCTACTGTCCAACTACCGGTCATGCACTCCTCGCGCTCCATCATGAACCCTTACATCATTACCCAAGTCGCCCCCAGTGTAACGACCAACTCTTTTGGTGGAGGTTGGGTCGTTGCACCGGGGGGCCCCTGCGCTGCCGAGACAATGACCGGTCTCGACCGCGTAGGGGTCTCTGACGCTTTTACGGACGACCTCGGCGGCGATTTCAACTACAATCAGTTTGACATCGACATCCCCAACGCATTCCATCAAGATTGGCCTACGTACACCCCCACCATAAACATGCTCCCCAACGCCCTTGTCCCCCTCGAATCCGACACCGGCATCGAGAGTCGGGCCCAGTCCCCTTACTCCGATGGTACCCTCGTCGACTCCCCGCCTGATTACTCCGTGATGGACAGCACGGACAGCAAGTCCGAGTTCGACCTTGCCGCCAGCTTGGTGTACGACATCGATATCTACATACCGGTGACGTCAGCCTGTAGGGAGGAGCCTTCTTACTCCACGTCCGTTGTCGGCAGCTGTGGGCAGTCGCCGTTGCAGCACGAGGTCTGTGCTGTGACGGCTGGCGCCCAAAGCTCGCCGACCGTGGAGGGGCTCGCGAAGGATCTCGCGAGCTTCCCCACGGCTCCGCCATCGCCGTCTCCTACTCAGGTGGACTTCCAAATGCCCAGCAAGGAGGCAAAGGAGCCTACCTCGTCTTTGAAGCGCAAGCGCGACGACGACGACCCCAGCAGCTCCTACGAGGTGTGCGTCCGGAAGAAGTCCAAGCGCCCGCGGCGCCCCCAGGACACCACCCCGCGCTTCCCATGCACGGAGCCTGGTTGTCCCGCTAGTGAGAGCATCCATTCGCCCTCTCGGGCCCTCTCGGGCTCTCGTCCGGACTGACGCGTGCGCCCCCTTCAGACTTTGCGCGCAGCCACAACCTGAAGGTCCACATCGACTCCGTCCACCGAGGGGAGCGGAAATTCGCGTGCACAGGGGACGAGTGCACCAAGAAGTTCAGCCGCAGGCACGATCTCATGCGCCACATGCAGAGCAAACACACGACCCTCGGCTCGCCCCGGCGCAAGTCCATCTCGGATGGGAAGGCTGAGAGGGCGCTCGAGGCCGAGCCATACTAGATCTAGTCACGCGCAAGCGTCCCGGTGCGCCTCCGTCTCTCCTGCTGCCCGCGCACCGTTTCCCTGCTGACGCGCACCCGACCTGCAGATCCGCGGATCGCGCACGCAAGAATTGTAGTACCCCTCCGGTCCCGCGCCCAAATCAAGCTGCCAGCGAGTCGCTGTTGGCTTAACGTTGGCGCAGGACTGACAAGAGAGGGGTTTTACGATGCTTGTGGACGGGAGCTCGAAAAACCGTGAGTCTTCGACGGGATGGGGGCTTCGGGCCCGGTGCCTGGGGCCCCTTGTCCCATCGGAGACGCACGAGTTTTGTCGGCGAAGGATTTCTCTTGTTTCGGTATCTCGCATATGTCTCGGCTCGACCTCTCTCTCTTCCTCTTTCCTCGATTGAATGTACACATGCCCGTGCAACCGTATTGTCAAGAACGTCAACGTCTCCCCCTGTGCTTGGTATCTCCGTCACGCTTCTATCTTTCACTTGCTTGTTGCTCTGGGTCCTCAACTGTACCCTTGCCCTCCTGCGTCAGATATTTACCCACCATCCACCCATCATATTTGATCTTGCATTCTGTTTGTATGCTGAGGCCGTGTCCCAATCCCTCAAAAAAGGCGTCTCATTTATCAGCATATTCCAATATCTCCGACCATATCTTCTCTTCCCTACTTCTACACGATATACCTTGTCATGTACCCCCTTTGTAAATGAACCTATACGCCCCATACGCTGCACAACCGCCCGTGCACGTCTAGTCTCCCCCAACCAGTCCTCCGCACACGTCAAACCAAACCCGTACTAGACACTGAGCCCCACAACGTGCCCGTGGCGGCGCGCGCTGAGAACGCCCTCGAAGCTCCGCGCCTCTCGCGGAGCCTAGATCTGGGGGAGAGATGCGAGCACTTATCGCTGTACGTGTACGCATTACGACATTCTGCCAGGGTCAGCGAAGAGCGCGAGGTGCTGAGTACAGCCTCTTGCACATATAGAGACCCTCCGATCCTCGACGCCTCGACCGAGGGCACGGCCGAGAACACGGGGGCGTGCATGCCGCGGGTGCAGTAGGCGGTACGGGCTGCGGTCGCCCTAGGGCCCCAGGAGGCCATGGGTCCGTCTCCGATCCACGAAAGACGCGATCCCACACCCCGAAGTTCGAGCTTCGAGTCGCTGTGAATGCGGCCGCGCCCTAGCATGGTCACCTGGACGCGGGCCACAGCCTACCACGGGAGCTTCGCGCGCCGCCCGACGTCGTCCGTCCGCGCGCGCCGTCCACGGAGCGTGGGGGCACGAACCTTGTCGTCGCCCGCCGGGCTCTCCCTGGTGCTTCGCCGCAGAGGGCTTCCGTCGGGTGCGCGGAGCGCTCCCGCTTCTGGAAACCCGCGGCTGGGATGGCTCGACCGCTGATTATGTGGTGCGCACAGATGTGTGGTTGCTGAGATGCGGACACGGCGTGCGGGCGAGGACGACTGGCGGATCGGCGGTGATCCCAGTCGCTGCTTCGGCTTTGAAAAGATGCGGAGGCCCGTGGGGATGCGGGGTCTGCGGCGGGGCGCGGGGCTCGCGCGGGGTAGGGTTCGGGATTTGCCCTCCGGCGGCGCCCACGGTAGTGGTGGTCGTGGCGGAACTCTAGTACACTTGCACGCGGCGGACGATCCAGGGAGCGAAGTGCCCCTCGCGACGTCGCGTCGCAGGAGGATGCGGGGGAGGAGGTCGAGTCATCTGCGGCTTCTGCGTCTGTGTAGACGGAGTCCGCGCCTGTAGCCCTACCGCGCGCGCGAAGACTAGAATCGTCGAGAGAAGCCCCTTGGAAGTTAGGGCTACGGGGGAAATGGTGTGGTCCTCTGCCGCTACTTACTGAGGCAGGAGGCTCGCGCTCGATTAATCGCGCGCGGAGCACCAGGCGGCGGCATCGGAGAGTGAAATATCACGTGCGATGTATTCTGGTAGTGCGCGCCCGGGCCGGATAGGCGGGCCGGTTTTCGACCTTGATAGGCCCCACTGGAGGTGCTGCAGGTTCGAAATCAAGAAAGCGGAAGCAGAAAGCAATCAATTTCCAAACTTGCGCTCTGCGTCATCCATTGCCCCTGGACCTTACTAGCACTAGTCATTGTCGGAGCCGCGGTCGATTTCACGTTACCTCTTGCAAGTTGCCTCCTTGCACAATGACTAGTACAGTCTACCGCAGGATCTTTCACTGCGGCAGCCCCTCCTCCACTCTTATAAGGCTGTCCAACCTCCCCGCCCCGCCCCGCCTCCCCTTTGGATAGCCGGCCGGAGACACGTTCCATGTCCTTCAACCCTTAGATGCCCAGTTCGTTTAGTAGGCCGCGCAAAATCGGTACTGTGACGACTGGAGTCCAAGGCTCGAAGGAGCTCGCGAGCCTCTCCGCGGCTCTGCGATCGCCCTCTCCTTCCCAGGTGGACGTCCCAATGCCCGCTGAGGAGAAGAAGAAGCGCACCTCGCCCTTGAAGCGCAAGCGGGGCGACAACGACCCCTGCGACTCCGACGAGCAGCGCGCCCCGAAGCCCCCACCGCCGCGCCGTCAGGATACTACGCCGCGCTACCAGTGCACTGAGCCTGGTTGTTCATCCAGTGAGAGCATCCCTTCGCCTTTCCGTGTTCGTGTCCGGACTGATGCACGCCCCCTTCAGAGTTCGCGCGCAGCAACAACCTGAAGGTGCACGTCGACTCCGTCCACCGAGGGCTGCGGAAATTCGCGTGCCCGGTGGGCGAGTGCACCAAGAGGTTTGGCCGCAAGCATGACCTCATGCGCCACTACCAGAGCAAGCACACAACCCTCGGCCCTCCTCAGCGGAAGTCTTCCACGAGCGGGAAGGGTGCGAGGGCGCTCAAGGCCGTGGCGTACTAGATTACACGCAAAGGACTAGTCGGTCACGTTACGCATCCCTATTATCGGTGTCGTTGATACATATGTGTATAAAATTCGACGAGTCTCTTAACGATTTCTTAGGCATTTCCACGAGTGGGATATCCTGTACAGAAGATAGGGACCATACCGACTCACTTCGTCACATTAATGGTCGCTTTCACTAAGGCTTTAAACCTTGCTACTCTTATTAGCATGCTGGCCCATTAAACACAACTCGTGTAATCTTTTGATCGGCGAACAGCCAAACGGAACCCTAGGTCCAAGCTTCTAACCCCCGGAGGATATTCCAAGCGAACCTCTTCGCGCACATAAGAGATGTTGTAACCGGACAAATGGCTCCACCAACTAAGAATGGCCACATGTATGCACCACACCTATACATATAAATCATGAAAGAGCTATCACACCATATAAGACACCGATAATATCTTCCTCCTCACGTCTGCACGATATACGTTAATCACCTTATGTTCCTTGTGTAAATGAGCAAAGACACTACATACACCAAAAACTCACTTACCGGCCACGGCACGCATCAAAGCACGCTCACCTAGTCCTTCAAGTGCACATCAAGCCAACACCGTCCTATACTTGCTCCTCGTAGCCTCACGACGTGTCCGTCGCGGCGCGAGTTGAGAATGCCTCAAAAGTTCCGCACGGCTCGCGCTGCCGCCGCCGCAGAACCCAGATCCAGTGGGGGAGAAATACGCACACCTGTCGTTGTACGTGCGCGCGTTAGGTACGACATTAGGCAAGGACTTGCGGTGGGTGATGTGCATGACTTGAGGTGTTGAGTACAGCCTCTGCATAGACAGTGACCCTTCTGAGGTACTTGACGCCTTGAGTGCGGGCACGGCCGAGGACGGGGGCGTGCATGCCGCAGGTGCAGTGGGCGATACAGACTGCGGTGGTCCTAGGGCGCCGAGAGGTGGGCCCGTCTGCGAGCCATGAATGACGCGGTTCGAGTATCGCACTGTGAATGTAGCAGCGCGCGAGGCGCGCCCGTACGTGGTACTACTAGTCACCCACGGGGTACAGCCTGCAACAGGTCCGGGAGCTTGGTTTGGCGCCAGACGTACGTTCGAGCGCACCATACACGGAGGGTGGGGCGCGAACCTTTTCATCGCTCGGCGCCCTCGACGAGTCTTCGCCGCAGAAAGCTTCCAGCCTGGGAGAGTGGACGCTCGCGCCGCACCGTGCTTCCGCGTCTGGAAGCCCGAGACTGGGGTGGCTCGACTACCATTTCTGTAGTGCGTACGTGGGGTTGCCGTGATGTGCGCGCGGGGCGCGCGCGAGGACCGCTGCCAGGTCTGCGGCTGGACCACTGGAAATGGCCACCTGGGTTCGAAGGTGAGGAGGGCCGAAGGGAGGCCTGCGGCCGAGTGCGGGGTGGCGCCGGGTGGAGTTCGGGACCTGCCTTCTGGGGGCGCCCGCAGCGTTGGGTATGGCGGAACTCTGATACACACGCGCGCGGCGGACGATCCGGGGAGCGAAGGTAGCGTCGCGCCCCGGCACGTGAGCGAGCGCGAACACGCGCGGGGGCAAGGAAGGGGGCGAGTCGTCTGCGGCTTTGGCGTCTCGCCGCTGCGTCGACGGAATAGACCGCCTGAGTGCACGTGCGTGGGCACCCTCGATCCCTGTGACCTCACCGCATTCCGTGCGCCCACGCGAGGTGAAGGCGCAACGGACACTGTCTGGGTTACGGCTGCCCGGCACTCCTCTGTGCTATCATGTGCACGGCGGCTTACACTCGATCGATCGCGGAGCGCTGGGCATCAAACGTGAAATCGAAACATTGAGTACGATGTTCTCCGGGGGCGTCTGCACTGGGTGGGCCGGCCGTTTCTCAGGTCTGTGCTTCTGCGTAGTGCTACAGGTTCGAAGTCGAAGTCTAAGCGGAAAAAGAAGCACAAGGCGAAATCCGAATCGGGTTCGGTAGACGGTGGCATCGGCGCCACTGGGCCGACATAGCTTGCAGGGACATGGGAGCGTATTCGGAAGACTGAGATGAGTCAGAGCGGCTCTTCGTGTTTGCAGTTGCGGTCGCCGCAGAGACGTGCGACATCGAAGACAGGGCACTCGCACAATTTGCAAGGCGCAGACGGGTCAATTGATGTTTAATATCGACGTGGGCTGCGCTGCGCGGGGGGCGATCGATGGTGCTGCAGGGTCCTCCGATCGTGAGCCTGCCCGCGCCGCAGTGGAAGTAGGTCCAGGGTGGCTAAGGTGGGAGTGGGGGACAGTTCGGAAGGAAACCACAGCCAGACGGAAGCCTGTGTAGAATTTGGGGAGAGCAGTAGTAGTAATAGCGACCATGGGGTCGTTAAGGGTTGGGTGAGGGGTTCACACCGGTATGTTCTCTATCTGAGTCAGAGCATACGACTGCACCGTAGACTGAACCTGGGCTCATGGTGTCCACGGACTGCGGAGCACGAAACGCGATAGTGTCCATGTGGATATCAGCAGATGCCGTAGACCGGCAGTCAAGGTTGTCGAGACTTGAGTTGTTGGCCCATAAGGGGAAGTGGACGTGCATCGCGGCTGCTTCGCGAAGGTCTAGAATAAAATGACAGGTCGAGATCGCGACGATTCTACGAATAGATATCAGTCGAAGGTCACAGAACGTGGGAAGGACGCGTACGTTGAGAGCCACTGCGACATAGGGTGGATGAGCTATGCAAGCAGGAATTAGTACTATCCAGTGAGGAAGCGAGTATAAGCTCACGTAGGTCGTGTGAATCATTCCAATGTTCAATATACAAGCGCCGACGATCGCCCTGGAAGGCGGCGCATGAGCATATGGCACATTGCTCACGTACCCTGTGCTTACGAGAAGTAGATGTTCCCTAATGTGTCACCATTCGTTAGTTATCGTGTAAACATATGTAAAAGGGGCGTATACATACCATCACAGAAAAGTACATCCGTGAGTTGAGATGTGAAGCTTATCTTGGCTGACGCCCTCATCGACCTTGTTCGCACCCATGTCACTCCGAGAACGATCGTGTTCGCGATCATAGCGCACGCGCGCGATACTACTAACCCTGAAAAGGATGGAGGTGTTAGATGCTGGAACCTCCACAATTACGTGCACACACCACTGATATGCGATATAAGTGACAACATAGGGCATTCAAGGTAGTTAAAACTTACATTTTAGAGCGAAACGCAAGGTTGCTGTCTATGTTGCATGAACTGGGAGAAATGTATGGCTCGAAAGTTGCTCTGTTCTTTATTATTGCGTGCTAGAAGATGATATCTCAGTGCCACGCAATGGCACGCATCGAGAGAAATAGTTTTAGTCCGCCGCTCACAATGGAGGCCGCAACATACAACGTGCACAGGAGGGCAATCAATGAAGGTGCCCAATACCGCCGTCCATGTAGCAGAGCAAACACTCTAAGACTACAAAACACTAAGGGGGTATCCAAGTGCACCAGCGTTGGTGATCCGGCCTTTGCGCGCAGCAATACGGTAATGTGTACTGACCTGCTGACACGACACACACGATCATGTTCGCGATCAACACTATTCGTAATAAAAGTGTGCAGCTAGCGACAACCGTGGTACGTGGCACTCAGACGTGAGTGAAACGTCGAGGATATTCGCCTACCTCTGTAACATGAGAAATAAGTAAGCTTATCAACGATTGTAAAGATTAAAATAATGAGCAGCTTCACCTGATCAGACTTCTTGGGAAACAGGAGTATAATCAAGATTTGAGGGATCGTAGATGCTAGAGCTGTGTAGCGGGAAATAAAGAAAATAAATGACGGCGAGCCGGAGCGTGCATTCCTCCACACGTATTTTACCTCTCGGTCGAGGGTAAGGACATGATCGTATAGAAGCAGAGCTTTGCACATTCATCGTCACAGCGTTGAAGAAAGGGGACATCATCACTCACTGACAGACGCCATACAGCTGAGCTGTACAACGAGACTGGAAAAAAGAATCAAGTTGGAAGTGCAGCAAAATTGAGACGGGTCTAGACTCACTTCTGGTGCGCTAAGATAGTCAGGTTGTCAAGTAAAATCATTTGGTGCAGTTCACTAGTTTCTAGGCCGAGGGGGGCATTATCTGGGGATATAGTGATCCGTGGATGCTGCCAGCTCCCTTATGTGTCTTGAAAAGGTGGACGCCCGTGTACCGCTAGGCTGTGTCACTGCTGCGCTGCCTGCGCAGGAAGTATACCCATATATCACGCTAGTAGACAACTTTTTTGTATCAGCGTTGCGCGGAGCCGATGATAAATACGGGCGCTATGCGCACCTTGTCCCAGCTGGCTCGCGCGCTCACAAGTGGCACCGGGATTGAGTACTGAGACCCTGAACCTGATTGGTTTCATGACTGGGACGAAATTTAAGGTGCAGAGCTGGGGCTCCACATCATGAAGCGATGGACGGGTCGCAGTCCGAAGCCAGCGGAAAGCGTGAGAGAAAAGAAGATCTGGTTCGCGGTCAGACCGGTTCGGTTTTGATTAGGGAGAGTCGGCCTGGCCTGATAGACGCTCGCGGCGGTGCACAGACTCCTGGCCAGCGAAATCCTGAAAGACGTTCATGGGAACCTGCATCGACAACGCATCACGGTTGCTTCTGCAATGCACACGTCCATATGCTCGACCGAGCCCTTATGCTTCGGCCTGGAGCTGCTAGAAGCTATATACCCAGCCACCAGTGTATCTGTAGTATCAGTGAGTCGAACACTTCTCTTTCGAGTCAGCCTGGTGGTACTGAAGCATCGTGTACTCGGCATTAAAACGCTAGGTCAATCCCTCTGATACTCAATCTAGAAAGTATGCCCCGACTCTGTGGTCCGCATTACTTTCCACCACGCGGAAGGCGCTGCAGGGGCGTTCACGGACCTTAACTACATATGCGTACGTTCTTCTCCAAACTCTCCTCCCAACCACCACCACTCCCCCCAAGCTACCTCCCCCGTCGAACCGTCTCTCACAACGTCTCCCTGCCCCCCATCCTCGTTGCCACGCATGCAGTATCCGTATGAGCTCAACAGCAGGCGCCCTCGCGGGATGACTGAGGCCGCCCTCCATCACAATCCCTCGACTTTCATGTACCTGCCGTCGCTGCCGCCTCCGCAGCAGCAGCTGTACGACAATGCCTTGCAGTCTGTGGAGACCGACATGGAGCTCACAATGATGCTGTCTGTGAACCACAGTGGGCATTCCGCCTGGGGAGGGATTGACCCCGCCCTCCAAGGCATGCTCCCCCGCGCGGAATCATCCCTGCAGTTTCACCAATCCAGGTTTTCTTCTGCATCATATGAGGACTATGACAGTAGCTCCACGAAGATGTATCTTCAGCAGGAAGTGTTTCCGTCTACCCCGTTCCCATCACCCCCCCGGGATGTTCTGCATACCTCCGTTTGCCTGCAAGGACTGCCCCTAGACGGCGCGGCCCCTTCAAGTACTCCTGAGCATCTTGCGTCCTTCGCAGGCTACACTGAAAATCTTTTCCCACCTGTGGGCCAGTGTCCAGTAACTTCGCAGATGGAAAACCGCCTTCCTAGTACCCCAACGGATGCGAGGAAGCTGATACCCACTTGTAACATATGTGGCTTCAGTACGTCATTGTGCCTCATATATGTTACACACTGCGCACCATACTGACTGTGCTGATACAGTTCCGAAGTGTCCACGAGATCTTAATCAACACAAGGAATCACATCTGCCACGGGAAGCCCGGAAGCAGTTCCTCTGCGACGTTCAAGGTTGTTGGAAGAGTTACCTCCGCGCGAACGACTTGAAGAGACACAAGGAGAAGCCTCATTCCCATCACTGACTAGTAAGTATATGCATCCCCTTTATTTGCTTTCCTGGTGCACCGACTGACATATGATACATCATACGCCTACAGCTCCACCCATCCGATTTCGTTCCGTAGTCGCCTAAAAGACGACGTTCTCGAAGACTGCTCAACACAGTTTGAACGGTCCTCAATCACGCCGACTTCCTAGACCTCCACGGATGTCCCCGGATGCTACATGCCCATGCACGTGCCTACGGCCTCCTCCGCATCCCCAGTATAACCTGCAGTACCTGCGCCTCAACTTCGTGCACCCCTCGAGTGGGCGGCACGCGACTTCCGTCCTGACCTAACGATTTCTCGATCTCCTACCTAGCGAGGAAGGAAATCAAGATTCTATCGTGGAACAGGACGAGGGTTGCGTGTCGCCCCTCGAGGTGTGCTCGGGTGGCTGGCGCGCGCTGTAGGTTCTGGCTTTTTGCGGTAGGGCGCCGTTTGCGCTCTCGCGCGTATCACGATAGACATTTCACACAGCTTGCCAATGTCTCCCACAGTTCGCCTCTCTTTCTTCCCCCCTTTCTTTCTCCACTCGTCTTATCACCCTGGACTCGCCTAGCCATCAGCGCGCTGGCATTGGCCTCCCTGCCTATTTTGTATCGACTCCCCCCATTTCAACTCCGTTCCCTCTCGGACGATCCCTCCTTCATATAGATACTCTGCTGTCCTACTCGTTAACGTGACCTAATTCTGACGTACGATAAGATTACGAACTCTCTTACGCATTACCGTCCCTGTGGCCGTATTACCATCTTCGCTCTCACTTCCTTCGTTATGGATCTGGGTTTTCTCTCATTTGTCTGTCCATTTGCCCCTTTCGATCCCTGTTGCCTCCTCGCTTGCGGCTCGTATTGTTCTTACTACCACCAAGCCCCGCTGTACCAAATCGAGATGCCCTCGCACCATGTGTTGTTCTATATACGTCCGCGAATCCATGTGCTTTGCACTTGTACCCGAACCAGCGGAAACTGTATCGGGCTAGTAACCCCTATGCTATGTCCGCCGAGATGATTGTGCACTTTATGATGGATGTTTGCCATGGGATCGCGTTTGCGACGCGTGTTTAGTCAATGACACGGTCACGTGACTTGATGCGTTCCTGGTCCGTGCGCATGCTGGATGAGGCAGCCCGAACGGCACCGCCATCCTCGTCCTCTGAGGCAGATCTGTTACACTGCTATATTTATCCCTTCTTTCCACGCATCAGCTAGCAACCATCCTATGGCTTTGGACTCGTCAAAAACAAGCATAGTCCATTCATAGTGATTGGTGAGTCAAGGTCTGGCAACGCCGTCCAATACGCCCGTGGTTCCCCTATTTGGGTCTCGTAGGGAAAAAAATTAAAGGTGTTTGTATTTCTGTCCGCCGTCATACAGCTTCCGTCTCGTGCCTATATGCTAGAGTCTACTAAAAGCATTTTCAACGCTTGCCATATGAATTATGAAGCTGCGGGCTAGGTTGCATTGCCACACATTCTGTCAATGTAGCGTCTCATGCGCAAGCTTTTAAAATAACTTACAGAAACAGCTATCAAAGACAGCATTGCAGATGAGAATTGGCGATGTGCCGTGGGTTCCTGGATGTAGTAAGCTGATGTGCTAATGTGGATGATGAGGCATCGTCTCCGAAGAGGTTGACTCTCTCGGGAGAAGCGAGATTGAGTTATGTCAGGTCGAGGCCCTCATTTTGCACCCGGGGGGCATTTTGACACCTTGAGTCTACCCCGAGGAAGTAACTACATACTGACGTCTCATTGATTAGATGCCATTTATCGCTGAACAGCTCTCTCCAATTCTCTGGTGTAGACCAAAATAAATATCGTCTTCCGCGGAAACGTTATTGAACTCATATCAGGCACGAATACGTGGTCACACGACATGTCTTGGCTACATCGCTCGGGCAGCTGGTTCCTCTTCCCTGGCTCTCCTTGGCAAGCGTGAGAGGACGCCCCTCGACAATTATAGATTCGATTGAAGCTTGCAATTACTGGTCGTGTGAGCATTTACTTGTCTCTCATGTCGCGTGAGCAGTAGCATCTTCCGAGGATAGCGCCTCGTCAGCACCCTACACCTTGCAACCCCCCTAGATCAAGCCTTCATCTGAGCTCACTGAGTTCGGGATACACCCGGCGTTGACATGGTGCCTCGAGTGCAGTATTCTCGACACCCTGTGAGCTCGGTTTGTCTGGATTTGCTTCTCCTCGCTACAGCTGAACACATGTACGTCTGTACCGGGGGGGTCCTGGCCTTGTGTGCCCGTCGGTAGAATATCAGGATACCGTCAAGGACATTTGGATGACTCAGCTCCGAGGGCGGATAGGGATATGATGCCCAGGTAAGCACCAGTTTCTCTACTACTAAAAGCCGCCGCTCCACATATACCGGTACTGTCTGTGGGATCCTCTTTCCATCCCCCCGCTCGTATTGCAAACTCAAGATGGGTTTTACCACCGCTGATTACGCATTATTCAAGTAAGTACCTTGAGCGCACGTATCCCGGCTACGCTAAATTTCCTCCTTGTGGTTGTCTCCCCAGTGAGCAGGCCGATCTAATCTACGTCTCGTCGACCGGTAAGAATTTTACAGCCTTCTGAAGTAGCGAATCTCACACCTCTACGAATAGTTATGCTCATCTATGACTCCCTCCTCACCTTCGACCGCGAATTGCGCTACATATGGCGGCTTCCCGTCACCCTCTCCGCGGTCTTATTCTTCCTAATGCGCTATATCGCGTTGTCTGCGGTATGCGTCCTTGTCCTTCTGGAGATTACACCCCTCGTGACCGGGTCGATCGTGGTATGTTTACCTTCCGTCCTTTCTATTGGAGTAGATGCTCATTCTTACAGGGGTGAGCATGCAAGCCGCTACTTCCTTGCGTGGGTGCCGACTAAACATTGCATCCTCCGCAATAAAACAGATGCCAAGGGCTGATCTGGGGAGAGATAGGAGTGGATGTCATAGTTCTCATTTCGGCAACAAGTGAGTGAGCCAACTCGTGTGCGTAGGTCATTATATTCACTTCCCTGGGCAATACCAGTCTTTTCCTGCCTTCGTGTCTACGTCCTATGCTTCAAGAAGCCCTTGGTTGCCATTCTCGTCATGGTCCTAGGGGTGGCCCATCCTATCATATCCGTGGTACGTATGTGGCGTTCTTGTTCTTCCTTTCCTCAGTTCATTGGCTCACGCGTACACTGCGGTAAGTATGCGTTCTCTAAGACACTACGCACATATCTGGTATCCGAAGACCTCAGTACCTACGACGGCGACACATGCAAGTATTACTATATTGCCGATGAGCTACTTGTTAGGTTTGTGTCCATTTTTGCGCGGACGACCTTCATATAGCTGACGTGAAATGCAGAGGTGTGTTCCAGCGACACTGCAGCCTCGCTCAGAGGTGTAACCTTAGCGACCGATAGGTATCCTAGTGTCTCGCTCGTGCAGCATCGTGGCAGACCTCTTCGTGTTGGGAACGACTTGGCTGAGGGCATGGCCGAGGAGGACCTCCGGGGGCCTTCGGTCCGCCATGTCAGTTGTTCTGTTCAAAGACGGTATGCCTTTCAGCCATGCCTACAAAATTCCTCTGACAAATCAACAATTCAATGGCGAAGGAACTCTATACTTCGCGTGAGTGCCCCCAGACTACGTGACGGTGCTCCAAACAACGATAAAATGACACTCTTGTCAGTGCTCTGGTGCTCGTCAATATGGTCAGCATGGTCTTGGTCATGGAAGGCGCGGTGAGGCTTTGAGATTATAAAAATATACTGCAGTTTCTCTGACGAGATGAAACAGCTGCGAACCTCGATGACCGTACTCATTGGAACGTATGCTACCTTGTTTTCTCCTTATACTCGTTTCAACGTGACCTCTGACTCCTCCCGGCCACCCTACTTCCTCAGATTTACGGTCGTGTTCACTTGTCGGTTCATTCTTGACCTCCACGAAGCCAATGAACAGTCAAGAGAGAGCAGTATGTTCTCCGATGCGTCCGTAGCGTCCAACTCCGGAGGAAGGGCCAGGGAAGCCAGCCGATGGCGTGCTCACGGTGGCATGGAGAGTGGCATATACGGCGCAACCATTGACTGGGCACATTCGATCAGAACAAATGATTCGGAAACGTATGAACCCCAGGTGGAGAATTCGTGAGAGTTGTTGCAAGGGCTTGAATTGAGACTCTGTTGGAGTTATATGTTCGTATCAGGCTGTCAACATCAATGGCTAGTAGGATACACTAGTAGGTCTATGCAATCGAAGGTCCTTGCTAGAAGTCAATACCGAGATTTGGGTTAGGAGTGTATGAACTTATCGAAAGGATCAACCCGAGACTCGAGTTTATTCAGGCTTAGGCAGGGGTATCAGTTCAAGTTAATATACCGTCTTCGTTGTGCAGATCGGTTCGTTTTTGATGTCGGGAAACGATCCGGTCCGTCATCGGACCGCACGTGATCATGACCGTCTGGTCCACGAGTCGTACGTAGTCAAGGAAGCCTCGCTATTGTGACAAGCTCTCTCAAAGAGTAAGCCTGTCGGAGGGCTCGAGTTGGGGATTGAGGGTAAGTCTGATCTCACATTCCATGTGCAAACCGTGACTGCTGCATAGTCCCGACTCTCTTTGGAGACATTATGAGACGAGTCTAGGAATTGCTCTCCTGGCAGCATGGTGACATCTGGATGATGCACGCACACATGTACTCGGACTTGGCCGAGGTCACCGCGGGGCCAATCCGGTAAGTGGGTACCACGAGGCCTGTCATCGTTATTTGGATTACATGTAAGGCGCTGTAGGACCCGTCTGCAGACTCCCACACCTGTGCTTCCTTCCCCAACTCTCCCTTCAACCACCCCCCCCCCCCCGCTTCTGAACGTCGTTCCGCCCCTCCTTTCCTCACGTACCAATCTCACGAAACACCTGAACATAATGTCTTACAACACGGACGCGCCTGCCAGACGTGGATACGAGTCAAGCCCTGTCTTAACGGCACCTGCCCTCGACGAGTCTTGGACGCGTTTGCTCCCTAATCCGCCGCCGCCACCATTCGACCCCATGCTTGCGCAAATGCTTAACGACCAAGCGAACTTCATGGGTGACTCCGTCTATCAGCTGTTCTACAGTAATGATCCTGGACTCGGACCCGTGCCGGATGAGCCTGGCTGGCAAGGAGGGGCTGGGATGACATCCCCTGGTGCGGAATCGTCTGCATCTCACTACGATTCGGTCTTCTCGCCCGCACCCTCTCAGTGCTACACCGGTACCCCAATGACCGAGTACTCGCCGAACGAGTTTCCTTCCACCCCTACCTATTTGCCAGCCCACTATACCCCGGCGCATACTACCTCTGGCCCTAGTGGATCCTACGCTCCTACCCCTACCATGGAAGCACCATTTTCAAACTACACGACTCCGATCACCCCGTCCTCGTCGCATGCTCTCACGTCACCAACCACCACGGGCCCGATCCCGGTTCCCGTGGTAGAGCCTCCTTCAGCTTTTGAGTGGAGATGTCCGATTCCGGGTTGCCGAAAGCCGGGTGCGCAGCTACTTCCATTGACACGTTTCCTATTGGATATCCACTGAATATGCTACGTTAGATATAAAGGACAAGCGCAATGCCAATTCCCACATAAAAACGCATCTCGATCGCTGGGAGCGCGAGCTCTACTGGTGCGATTATTGCGACAAGAATTACCTACGTTCCCATGACCTGAAGAAGCATATGGAGAGGAATCACCCGCAGGTTATTTAAATCCACGGTACGCACATCTGCTCTCATTATCTTGCGCCGCCACTGACACAACCCGATACCTCCTTACATAGTCACCACATCCGATTTCGTTCCGTAGCCGCCTAGAAGACGACGTTCTCGAAGACTGCTCAACACAGTTTGAATTGTCCTCAATCACGCCGACCTCCTAGACCTCCACGGATGACCCCGGATACTCCACGCCCGTGCGCGTACCTACGGCCTCCTCCGCATCACCAGCATCCTTCAATCCCCGCGCCCCCGCTTCGTGCACCCCTCGAGTGGGCGGCACGCGACTCCCGTCTTGACCCAACACTGTCTCGATTTTCAGCCTAACAAGGAAGAAGATCAAGAATCAGTAGTGGATCAGGGCGAGAGCCGTGTGTCGTCCCTCTATCTGTGCACGGACGGCTGCCGCGCTGTAGGGTCTGGTTTCATACGGTGGGGCGCCGTTCGTGCTCACGCGCGTGTCACGATGGACGTCTCAACAGCTTGCCCATGCTCCCCATAGCTCGCTCCGCTTTGTTATCTCGCACTTCCCTCTCTTCTGTTCGCCTCATCCCAGATACACCCAGCCTTAGCGCAGCGCGCTAGCATCACCCTCTGTTGTATCCTTTCCCTTTCCATTACTGTAATCACGTGTCCTCTCGAGAACATCCTGTCTTGTCTCCTCTACAACCGTCCTGCTAGCGTGCTTGCTCCCCCTCCCTGATGATGTATGATAAGATGACGAACTCTGTTGTGCCCCGCGCCCTTTTGTTCCCACTTTCGCAGTTCTCGCTCCGCTTTCACTTCCCCGGCTACAGATCAATGTTCTCGTGTGGTTCCCTGTTTGTTTACACTCCCGCTGTCCACTCTCCCTCCTCACTCCCAGCTCGTATCGTTGTCGCTGTAACCAAATCGATGTGTCCTTGTTTTACGCCTTATTCTCAATGCGTCGATGCGCCTGTGTGCTACACTATTGGATTGGAACCGGTGGAATCCCGCCAGATGAGTAAGGTCACTTCGGTCTCCAGTGAGCGGGCCCAGCGCGCTCAATGCGCGGAACTTCGCTGCCGCTTACAGACTCGGACAGTGGACTGCATAGATGCATCTCGGCGCTTCCGCGACGCGTCGACGCGTGGTTGTTCAGTTTGAATGACACGGTCACATGACTTGACGCGCTCATGGTCCGTGCACACTGGCCGCCATCAGAGGCTCGGCGAACACCGGACACACGCCCAAGCTGGCGGGCCTTGTTCCACATCTGACCTCCCTCGTCGACGACTGGCGCGCTACCAACTTACTCACGTGTGGAATCACTCTGTCTTCTGTCCTGTCTATAGACTAGAAAGTACCCCGGACTGACAGTGAGCTACTAACCCGAGAAGGAGCCCCTTCGCGTGTGTCTCACGCGATGCCAAGGCGCCTTCTCGACGAAGCCGTGAACTTCTCTGTCCCAGTCTCCTTAATATCTCTCCATGGACTCATCTCATACTTTGCATTTATAAAGGAGAAACAGAAGGTTTGTTGTTCAACATGATTCGAGCATCAGCTGGGTCATGCCGCCTGGTAAAGTTGCGAACCATCTCTCATTGCAAAATCAGAAGCTATAATTGGAGTCATGGATAGAAAGGGTGTATGGGGCGCGCTCGAAGACGGTGACACGTATTCGATGGATAGCTGAATTGGCAGCTCTTGAGATGAATATGTTAGCAGCACGCCAACTGCACAAGAAAAATACTGCACCCCATGACGCTGGGCGTAATGAGTACCCTTGAACATGAACATGATACCACAGTAAACTGACCTTGCCGATTAGCTACCTCATTCCCGCCTTCACTCGCCACTGTGGTTCTAGATTTGTTCCACAGGATGATCAAGACGCAGATCTCCCTAATGTAGCGCCATCCAACGTATATATACATGTGTGGAAGCCCTCTTATCCCACTATCGTGTCCCGACGCCCCACTGATTGGTACAAGCCCTAGATGCCTCTCACTGCCGCAGATTATGCCTTGGTCAAGTGAGCATTTCTTGAGCTACCTAGTCATGCCCTCAGGCTCTAACCTGCAGCAACTGCAGCGAGCAGGCAGATTTCATATATATCTCTGCCGTAGGTACGTCCTAATCCCAGGCTATCATGCACCATTGAGCGATTTGTTATGGTCAACTTTAACTTCTTCGTTGCCAGTCACTTTTATGTACGATCTGCTTCTCACCCTCGACCGAGAGATACGGTACATCTGGCGACTGCCACCCACCCTATCCGCCTTGATTTTTATCTTGCTCCGCCTCTTCTCTACATTCGCGGCCCTCTTGTTAATCCTCAAACAGGTGGCGCCCATAACCGATTCCATCGCAGTACGTTCATTGACTTGATAGACTTTCAGACACTCATCCTGGCGCTAGGGGTTGGTCTCCACGCACTTACGACCAGATGGCAGTAGCAACTCTAACAAAGCTTCTGCCACTAAAAGATGTAAAGGTATCATCTGGTTCCAGATGGGCGTAGACTTCATTGTTCTCCTATTAGCAACGCGTAAGTCTTAAATCCAAATACGCGCAATCCTTTTCCTGATTCTCCGCAAGTGTTTTCCTGTCTGCGGATCTACATACTATGCTTCAAAAAACCTCTAATGGCTGTATTCACTGCTATCCTCGGGGTGGCTCATCCGAGTTTATCTGTGGTCCGTAAACGAATTATATTTTTTGTGCGTACCACCTACTAACGAATATGATCGGGATAGTATGCATTCTCAAGGTCACTACATTCGTACATATTACCTGAGAGCGAAAGAGCCTACTACGACGACCCCTGTGGATACTACTACGAGCTAAACGAGTTCTCTGTCAAGTGAGTTGCTGCGACTTCGGTTGTGTTTCTACGACGGCTGAAGTCGAGCGTAGAGGTCCGTTCTAGCTTGTGTAGGAGCTGTTCGCAGCTGAAAGTGTCATTCGTCACACCAGTCATGCTCGCTTCCAGGTCATGCAGCATATTGGCAGACCTCATAGTAGTGGGAACAACGTGGGTTCGTGGAAAACCGAGAGGAGTGGACGGCTCTAGATTCGCCATGTCCTGGGTTTTATTTAAAAATGGTACGTTCTTTGTGCAACTACGTGGGTGTATCGTCTGGTCAATTCTATCACTCCCTTCTTAGGCACTTTGTATTTTAGGTGAGTCCACCTTGAAGATACGTATCTAGTAACGGTGAGGCTGAAAGGCCGACGGTCTACAGTGCTCTGGCCGTAGTCAACATGATCAGCATGATTCTGATATGGCATGAAGGAGTACGTACTTCGTTCCACAATTTCTGTCGGCCACCACGAATGACATCTATCCAGCTTCGATTCTCAATGACAGTTATGATCGGAACGTGCGTTATTTCGTTTTTCGCATCTATAGCACTGACTAATTTGTCCTCGGTCCCAGTTTCTCTGTAATTTTCACCTCTCGATTTATCCTAGACCTCTATGAAGCCAATGAGCACGGAAGGCTCACTAGTATGTCTTCTATGACTACTGTGTATATGCAGGCACATAGCAGTGGGGTTAGCAGACCGTATATGCAATGGATGAATAACGATGATGGAGGACTATACGGGACGACCGTGAACTGGGCTCACGTGTCCGGATCGGAAGGCCAGGAGACGTATGAGCTTCATGTTAGGAATATAGAAGGTGCTGGAGATCAGGCAGAGGAAACTATTTTGTCATAACTACGCGCTAGCATCGGACTGTCGTAATGTATACCTTACGTCGGACACTGCAGCTCTCGGCTCAATTCCAAAAGAAAGGCTTGCTATTGCATAAATAACGCGCAGCATACTGCGTTTACGCGTTGTCGAGCAGGGCTACTGCACATTTCCATAGTTCGAATGGGTCTTCCTCCTCCTCTATCACAGTCACAACAACGCCGTAAACCTCAGTCATATTCCCGGGAGATTTAACATCGTCAAAGGGGCGTGAAACGGATGGTCGTGAATACTCGAAGGCGAGTGGATAGCTGGGCGTTGATGGGCCATAAGTGGTCCGACTGGGAGACAGCGACGCTTCGGTCTCATATAGGTCGAGGATGAAACGCGACGTAAGTATGGCGGTGAACCTAAGGATGCTGAGATTAGACTGCGACACAGCTGCTATATGACATGATACGCACGCCCCAATCCACGTGCTCATAGGCTCGATAAGCTGTTGGAGACATTCATATTAGATACCTTGCCCCACTGATAGTGAAATGTCAAAACCCACTCCAAGCTGTCTTCCAAGACCAAGTGCTACCATGTTGTTAATAAACATGACGCTATAAAAGAACCTTCATGAGCTAGTGGATGGCAGCAAAGAGCTGGACAAGCATACCCAAAGTATATTGTACCTAATGGAGCATTGGATTAGCGCGAAGAGGCAAATTAGCGCAAAAATTCTCACCATCCCGCATCATAGTGGTCGAAAACGGGACTTTCACCCCAAGACGTGCAGCCTCGGCTCGTAGCGCCCCAGCCTTCCTCCAAGTGACAACAATAACTAGAATGTCAGCGATTACCGTAGCCACACGACCGCCAATCACCCCTAGGTTACTGTTTAGCGCTGCATAGAAATTGTGCTAAACTATCCAGAGGGCACTAACAACTAGCGAACGCCAAAGGCGGTAAGTTTGGGTCGCTGAACGATTTCAAAACACGACGCAGCTTACTTTTGGTACGTCTCAACGGCGAGAAATGTGTAAAATGAACATGCTACTGTCCTGAATCCGTCCAGAGAGACCGACATCGTAGTGAAAGTGTACTGTGAAAGCTCGGTGTCATTAAGCATGAAAAGAAGAGATAGAAAGCGAAACTCACAAGAGAGACTACAGGGTTAATGATGCCTATGAGAAGGGCGGACACCAAGATGAGACGATTTCTCTTAGACACGGCGTATGCTCTCAGCGCGGAGAAGACTATTGGAAGCGTGAGTTAGCCCAGAGGGGTAGACAAGTGGTTACCGGTCACCACTCACCCGCAGCGGCAGAGAACATAGTCACGTTCAAGACCATCTCCGAGTGCACGAGAATAGAACAGCTGATGGAGAAGAAGTCAATGCCCAACATTTGGAAGCGATACGACAGCCCAGCGACATGAGATCGTCACCTCTGCGATGATTCGTATGAGAATTGGTAGCATTCAGCTTGAAATGTGTAGCACATACCGTTACGCTTTGCCCCTTCCACTCAGTCAGGTCCAGGAAGACAATGATCGTGTTGAGGAATGCGGAATAACGAATGACGTAAAAATGGAGTGTGGAGACGGAAAAGCCTCGACGCCACATGTATTCCGCCTCGCGTCCGAAGGTGAGGACATAGTCGAAGATGAACAACGCTGTAAAGGAAAGGGAAGAGAACCCAGGTGCATAAGCGAGGCTCAGCGGAGCGTGGGGGGTAACTCACCTGAGGCAGCAATGAAATTGAGCCTCGTAACCCAGCTGTGACATGAGGATGGATCAGGAAGGGGCGGCCTGTGTAGCGGATGGAACATACTCTGAATATACGGCGGCCGCAAGAGTTGCATCGTACATGCTCCCGCCTCACAAAACGAGGACGGCGACAACCCGAGCCGCGAATGGTCTGTGACTCCGGACCACCAGGGCGGGGCCGTGGGTTCTTATACAGGGCGCGGGCTACCCGCGTGTCGGCGGCGTACCGAGCGCGCGCGACATCGGGACGACGACTTGACGAGCCGGTGCTGCCGAACAGTCGCGAATGCCCAGATGTGGAAGGTTTGATTTCGACGAGGCGACGTCAGATGTGGGAACCGTGGCATCCACATACCGCGCGCCCTCCGCCGCTGTCGGGTAGTACAACTTACAACGACGGCCCGTGGAAACGGGGACAAGGGGACCCCAAAGGAGTTGCGGTTCCTTGGTCGGGTAAAGTAGATGCAGACTTCGCTTCACCATCGTTTTGTGGCCTGATCGGATGCAGTCTCAACATCCAATCGCCAGATAGGAGTAGTATCTGCGAGTTTAGTGGGAGTCTAGTGGTAAGCAATTTGTATAAGCGCGAGCGCAGGTGGACCTACAACCGCCGTGCGTGACACACAAAGGAGCCGGGCTACCACATGGACCGTCTAGCCCTTTCTATATTTCAAAGGCGGCGGGCTCAATTACCGACTTCTTCGCACCGGCTGAATCATGGTCTGTCGCCCGACTAGCACTCGCGTGATTCACGACACAGGCGTATCTGGGAGAAGTTGACGCGTGAGGATGGGCTGTGGCCTGAGGTGACGGATCGTTGGCAGACCAACAGCTCCAACTTCGAGTTGAACTTCGCGCGCGGGCCACAGCGCTTACTTTTTGCGCTGGCTACACGATCACGTGCCGCTCCCAACAACGTCGTGCTGCGTGCAGGGTACGTAAAGATTCGAAAGGTCTAAGAATACAACAACAACACAACAGATAATGATACAAGTCAAGCGGAGTCCGCGGGGCCCTCGCCGGGACCCTCCTCCTCGCTCGGCGACGGCGGGGGCACGCCCGTGTCCCAGTCGACCCGCGCGCCATACACCTCCGCCGCGCTCCCCTGTCGTGGCCGCGCCCAACTCCGCTCCGCGCTGGGGCCGTCGAGGGCGCCGTCGAGGGCGAGCCGGCGCGCGTCCCATCCCTGAGAAGCGAGCTCGACGTCGTCGTGCTGGAAGCGCAGCTGGCGCGTCGCGACGTTGGGCACGCCCGAGACCGTGGACGCCCACCCGCCCGCCTTGGCATTCGCCTCGTGCAGGTCGAGGATGAAGCGGCAGGTGAATACGACGGTGATGCTGCGGTGAGAGTAGGGTGAGTGGCGTGTGCGAAGAGAGGCGCAGTGTGGGAGGGGGGACGTACGCGCCGATGATGTTCATGACTGAAATCGGGACCTGGGAAGGAGGTGACGTCATTGGTGAGGGATGGCGCGAAACGGCAGGTGGGGCTTACTTCGGAATTCGAGATGAGGAATATGCTAACTAGGTTGGAAACTGCAAGCCCACTGGAGCATATAGTGAATTAGATACGCGGAGAGACAGGCGAGAGGCACTTCGAACGTACACAAAATATATGGTACCTAGGGTAGCATACATGAGCCATCGATGAGCAAAATAAATTGAACAGTAATGCTCACCGTCTTCGAATAGTACAGCAGATACAGTAGTTGCGAAATCTTTGCCCTCTCTCGTCGGCCATGTTCGCGCCCACGTCGCGAAGAGGACGATGACGTCCGATAATACGGCGCAGACGCGTGCAGCTATAAGGGCTGTTAAAAGGGATGGGGTGTTTAGCCAGGGCGCGATACGTCGAGTACCCCAGTACGAACCGCTGCAGTGGAGAAAACGCATATAGTCAGCTGCTGTAGACTGTACGCCAAAATTGGAGACAGGGCTTACTTCCTGAGTTCGGGAAGAGAGGTGAAGTGGTATCGACATCCGCGGTACACCTCAGTGTCATACACGGATGTTTGGAGAATGCTAGCAAATACGTACTAGCAGTCGCCACTATGTCAACTACGGTTCAAGGGACACAAGAAAACGAACAACTCACAATAGCTACAGCGGGATGCGCAATCCCTATGATCAATACAATGCCCGCCAGCCACGAATTGCTTGCACACAGGACATATACTCGTAGCGCGGAGAACGCTGTGGGGGGAGGGGGACTCAACAACGTGTGAGCATGTGACGACGATGAGATACGCACCGGCTGCTGCTAGTAGCACGACCGAATCCGCCGCGATCTCGCTCCACACTATGCCTCTACATCTGAACGAAGATGCGTCAACGCGCGTGAACGGCTCGGCTGGGATGTGAGCTCACCCCTATAGAACGAGTCAGGACGGTGACTGGGAGAATAGGAGAGACGGACGCACTGCGTTGCTTCTGGTGATGAAGAGCCCGAGTTTGAAGATGGTGACGATGCCTGCGACGGCGATGGCGCCGTAGCGGAGCATGAAGAACAGTACCGACGCCCGCGAGAACCCCCGAGACCACATATAGTGCATCTCGCGGTCCATGGTGAGGAGATGATCATATAAGACTAACGCTAAACAAGATGGCACAGGAGTGTTCAGCGACTGTTGCGCGGTGCAGGGGGGTCATTGGACTCACTGACGGCCGCTACGTAGATGTAGTGGCTGCTTTGGCTGTGGAGACTGGTCGGTGACGACGAGGCACAGAATCGTTGGTGCGACGTACGTGGATTGTATCAGGCTAACGATACTCGAGTCGGACATGGTATTGGTCTATCTCAGGGTCGAGGGGCTGGGGACGGAAGGGGCATCAATAGTTGGGGTTAATTCGACCGGTTGTGATGAGTTCTATGTATGGCGCACCAAATGAGAACGATGATCAACCGTCTCGGGGGGCGTAGGTGGGTCAATGCATATGCATAGCCTGGATGTTGGGAGTGCCACTCGAGCAGGGGAGTGTGGGTGGAGGGCAAGAGGGGTTGGACGTTATAGTCTTTCAAACACGAGCGCGAGGACATATCGAGTATATGTGCGGAAGCGAACAAGACAGATTGAGAGGAGGCGGCAGGCGGCGGTAAGCATACGGTATAGACGGGGTATGGACAAGACCTGCCACGCGCCGACGCGGATGATGTCAGCGAGGCTAGTGGTCGACACCTGCGCCGCTGTGGCATCGACGTTTGCGTTGAGTGCCTAGAATGCTAACCATAAACCCTGCTCCGGACAACTGCCACACACCGCCGAGGGGGCAATAGGGTGCGGGGTGGGCCAGAACGTGCTCCATCGCGCGCCACAGGCCCTCCGTCGAGTCGTCGTTTTGGAGGACACTGTGTTGCGCTGGGCCGAGGCCGCGCTGCCATGTCATGGCAATATGTTCTCGAGGCGGCGGGGGGCGGGTCGACAGCGAAATGCAATCAAAGGAGCGATCGATCCTTTTAAATTTGCGGAGAGAGCGATCGTCGAGGGGCCGGCGGCGGAGGACGCGGACCAACGGAGCAACGGAGCAACGGCGCTAAGCCAACCACCGCCGACGCCCGTCGCAAGGCCTAGAATCCCGGGCGCTGGATGACCGGCGCCACGCGGGGTTGGGCCGCGCGCGGAATCGCGGACTTCAAATACACGTGACCTCGAGCGTTTCGCACGGGACCGATACGCGATCGCGTCCGACGCGTCTGGGCGCTAGATTTCCAAACCTGCACTCTGCGTCATCCATTGTCTCTCTCGCCGTCGGACCGCGGTCGATTGACTCGATTCTTATCTTGCCTCTTGCCCCCATGCACAATGACTACCACAGGATCCTTCAGCGGCCACCTCCTCCACTCCTATAACGCTGCCCAACCACCCCGTCCCCCCTTCGGCCAGCCTGCCGGTGACCTCTCCATTCACGGCCCCATGTCCTTCAATCCTCAAATGCACGGCTCATTCGGTGGTCAAAATTCGATGCCCTCCTTCTTTGCCGACAGCTCGTTTGGTGATGTGTCAGAAGATAGCGCCAGGAAGATTGCAACATTACAGGCGAAGCTGGATAAAAAGCTTGGACCGGAGTACATCTCACAGAGACCGGGGCCGGGAGGAGGTCCGAAGTTAACTTATGCTGAAGGTACGCGCTTCACGCGATGTTCCTCGCACTACGCGCCTACTTATGTCTACCTGCAGGATGGAAGATCATTAACTTGGCCAACGAAGTGTAAGTTCTCCCTATTCATTCACGCGTGCTTAGTTATGAATTCATTGTTCAGATTCGGCTTCAACGGTTGGAGTTCATCTATCGTGAACATCACCACCGACTTCATCGACTTCAGCGAAGAGACGCGGAGATACAACGTCGGCATAACTGCCATCGTGAGGGTGACGTTGAGGGACGGAGCGTTCCACGAGGACCTAGGGTACGGCTTGTTGGAGAATTCAAAGTCCAAGGGCGCAGCGTTGGACAAGGTGCGTTTTCGTTACTAATTGACTCCACTTACACATTCTGACCACGCATATAGTGCAAAAAAGAGGCAGTTACGGACGCCGTGAAGCGTACCCTGCGGAACTTTGGAAACTTGCTTGGCAACTGTTTGTACGATAAAGCATATACCCAAGAGGTTGTTAAGATTAAGGTCCCTCCAGTACGTTATTGCGACCCCTACATGAGACATGTGGTTGACGGATGTGCTGCTTCTAGCCTAAACTCGACAAGAGCGAGCTTCACCGCCGCCCTGAGTTTGAAGAAACGAAGCCCAATGTTTCCTATCCCTCACATCCGTCTACGTCTGCCGCTGTCGCGTCTTCCTCTACGGCAGGATCCTCTATAAAGACCGAACCTGTCGCCCAAGCAATGCCTCCTCCCGCCCATGTTCCCCAGCGTATGCCTCAGTTCTCTCCTGACCCCAACGCAACGTCCACCCCGAACGCAAAGGGAAAGGGACCCGCACAGCCCACTGGCCTTCATACTCCCTTACAAACCTGTACGTTGCCACGACCTGCTCAGGGTCAGAATGTCGGTGGAATGGCGCAGAAGACCGCCGATCGGCATGCAGCCCGCCTCAAGGCTATCGAGGAGGCACAAGCAGCTCAGCGGCGCGAGCAAGAAGAAGCAGCCCGCGCTGCCGCTGCCGTTCCTACGACTGCGACCGGTAGCGATGGCTCATCGTCGACAACGGAGTCGAACCCGCCACGGGACCACACTCCGCTGGTAGTGCCACCACCTCCAGCCCAAACTAAGAGGCGCGCTCTGGAGCACACGGAGTCTGACGAGTTCCACTTCCCATCGGACGACGATCAATTCTTCGCGAACCTCGATCTCGATGAGCTAGATGAAGGGATCGGGCGGCCGATAGACTTCGACGAGGGAAAGGCGGGCGCAGAGGAGATGGACGTCGATGTCCACGCTACCACACACGCTACTACGACTCCGCCGGTCGTCCAATCCGTGGCCAACGTCCAACCTGTTATCGACACCGGTGCGCCACGGGCTAGCGCTCCTCACCGCCAACCATACCAGCCCCAGAAGGCGGCCCCCGCCGTCGAGCCCCCACCATCTCGCTCAAACGTGCGCACACAGACGTCCCACCCGTCCCATGGCCAGAACGCGCCGCCGAAAGTCGCGTCAAGCTCCGCGTCAGACCGACCCCGCACGCCATCGATGGGCGGTGGGTTCAGTTTCCCCACAGGCGTACGTTGCCCCGCACCCCCGTCCCCCACGCACCGCAGCTGACCCTACCCTCCCATCCCCTGTAGCAGCAGCAGCAGCAGCAGCCACAGACAAGTGTGCCCACACCTACACCCGCGAGCGCCGCCCGGCTGCCCGGCCGCGGCCAGAGCATCCAAACGCGCAGCGGCAGCCTGAAGCGCACCGCGGACATCATGCAGTACGTCCCCCTCTGCCCCGCCCCCCGCCCCTCCTCTTTCTCCCCGCCGATACTGACGATGACGATGACTGCACAGGGGCATCCAGGCCGCGCAGGCCACGCGCCGCCCGCAGCAGGGCATGGGCCTGCAGAACCCGCCGGGAGGGCGGCGGGAGCCGCTCGCCGCGCTCGAGGTGGGCGAGAGCGGGGACGTGAAGCGTGCGCGGCGGGGGTAGTCGCGCGGCGCGGGTGTGAGGGGGACCTTCTTGAGCTTGAGGACGGATGGAATGATGGCCAGACGCACGGACTCTAGACGCGGACACTTAGCGTCCCTGCGTCCCTTTGCTTCGCATGTTGTGGGATGGCTGTGCTTTTTGCTTTTTGAGGATGGGTGGACGGGCCGTCCGTTATGTGGAGGACGGCGTAATGAGCCACGACGCGTCACGACTCGGAATTTGGTGTATCGCTAGTCACGAGTAGGCCCCAGCTGGGCCGTCATAGCTCGTCCTGTATGTATCATAGCAAACGAATACCTCACATGTTGATATCCCTATCATGGCACGAAGTCTTGGAATTGGAACGCGTGCGCGCGGGAAAAGGACAAACGAAACTTCGAATGAAATGCGATGGCGATTGAACAACAACTATGTAGTACAGATTCGAACGGAGCCGTCCACAAACGGAACTGACCATAGGAATGTGCTCTCGCGCTGCCTCTACCACGACCAATCATGTCCCCCCGTTTGATACACAACCGTCTGAGCGCCAGCCCACCGCACCTCATCCTGCCGACCTCCTGGAGGTTTGGCGCCGAACCCGCACACGGGCGGCGGAACGGACTCGTGGAACCCAGGGAACTGGCGCGTCCAGAGCGCGGCGTAGTCCGCGTCGAACGGGCCCACGTCGGGTGCGTCTGAGAGGTGGCGCCATGCGGTGGGAAGGAAGGGGACGGCGCGGAGGTGCGGGGGAGGTGAGGGGAGGCGAGGGTGGGCTCTTGGAACGGAGCCGAGGTCGGGGCTCACGAAGGTCGTCCGGCGGAGGGGGGTGGTGGAGAGAGGAAGGGAGAGGAGTCGCGAAGCGGGCTGGGTAGAGTCGTGGGGAGGGAGGAGAGAAGTTATGTCGATGGGGTCAAACGATGCGGGAATAGGTGTAATAGGTTTAGTAGATACGATTGAAGGCCGGAAAGAAGCGTGCGGGGCGTGCGGGTATCCAGGTTTGGGGGCGCCGGTAAGATGTTGAAGTAAGTCTGTAGCCGTAGGGGGTGCCGGGGGTGCATCCGCAGCTGGCACGACGGAGGTAGTACGTAGGCGCGAGAGCAGCAAGGGTGCCAGACGAGACGCAGGGCGAGATTCGACTTTGGACGTTGCAGGGAGATCGCAGGTAGAAGACGGAGTTGTAGACTCAGCCGGAGTATTGTTCGAAGCCAAGTTGAGGACAGCCGGCAAAGAAGAGACGGCAAGTTCCAGCGAGCTATGAGCGTTAGGAGGCAGAACTATAGGGGTTGTAAGTGGCGATGGCTTCGTATCGACCGATCCATGGGCATCATCGGCATGACTACGCTCTTTGCGATCGGGACCAAAGTCGTCGAGATGGAGTTCACGTTTGGGACAAGGCGGCCAGCTGACAGGATCTTCGTCCACGACGCTCGGTGATAGGTTGTCGACGATGAGGGGATCATTGAGGCCGCCGAGCGAGCCAGGTTCCCCAAGAAAGGTTGTCGATTCATGCTGCCGAGTGTCGCAGTAGGGAAGACAGACTGTATCAGGCTCTACAACCTCCTCGATGCAGGTACAAGGGAAACCATGGTCTTGAGGGCTGCTGATATCCGCATCCGTGAAACATACAAACTCGCCTGCGGTCCAGCGCACGGAGGAGTGTATACTTGGAGGGGCCTGCTTGAACCTCAGTTTTATTGGGGAATGTTCGCCAGTAGGGGCTCTTTGTGCCGACGTCGCCAGCTCTATAGTAGTGCGTTGTCAGACGGAATCATCGCACGATGAAGCGAAACCACGCACCCTCACGCACCCCATTAAAAGGAGTACGCGGTTCCGAACGTCTCTCTCGTCCCGCGCGCCCAAATGCAAGCTAGGACCGGCACCCATGAGCTACGACATGTCGGATAAGGACATAATGCTTACGGATAATCGACAAAGACGAACAATCTGACTGACGACAGGGTGCCAGAGAGGTATCGCAAGTGAATCGACAAACTTCACGGAGTGTCGAGGGCGGCCAGCCAAGTGTGCAGAGCGCAGTCGTGAGACAGAGATGCCCACAGCAAGTACGAAGAGTGCTAGCGCCACGGGTGAGACATAGTAGAAGACGCCGTAGAGCTTTGTGGTGCTGAAGTCGAGTGCGGAGCGGCCGAGGAGTGCCACTATCATGGGAGACGCGAGTATGCTCCGCAGATGGTAGGGGGTGTCCAAGAAAAAGGAGCGGAGAAGAGTTGGCTGAAGAGCCCCCACCGTTGTCGCAGTTGAGCTGACCTCCGCGGTCAGAACATCCAAGACAATCACATGACGAAGCTTATCCCCGAGAATATCGGGGCTCGGCTTCGCCTAATAGAGAATTTGATAAAGTGCATCGTGTTATTTCCCGCCGACCGACTCCAACGTCTCTGAGCAGTGCAATGCAAGAATACAGCTACAGGCTACTTGGTAAGGCCTCCTGCCTTGCCCATTCCTCCTTTAAAGTGGCTTATTGTGCCGTTCTCAGGGTTTATATGCAGATGCCCTATTTGTGTTCCGGACAGGCTCTCGACTCACGGCGTAAAGTTTTTGCCCAGCCCGTTTCCATGCAGAACCGACCTCTCCACCTGCACCAATCGCGAGAACAGTGATAGAGAACGAACCTGCTCTTCATCACTCGGTACTGCCGCGATGGTAAACAGGGGTCGAACCAGCATCCAAAGGCCACAGTACGAGCACAACAATAGATTCATGTCACGAACCACTGGGTCAACCACTGCATTGAATCGTTCAATCCTTCACCGCGACGAGGGTATTGGCGGAATTGATGGAACATTCGCGACAACCCATTTCCATCACCACCGTGTCGCTTCTTTTATTGCCCGTAATAGTCTACATTAATACCCATTAGTTCCCGGGTGGCCCCTCAATCAGAAGACTGTCGAAAGCTAATCCTGTCGCGTCATAGGTCTCAATGAGCCACATTAGGGTCAAGCGACTGCAAAGGTACGCGACCTCATGGTACTTATTCGTCGCCATGGCCAAGGTCCCCCTCAACCTCCTTCGCCGGGTGGCCCCCCGCTGTACACCTGGGTCGTGACCTGCAGCCCGGCCCCTGCCTGCTCGGCCCCAATGTCACTATCGGACATACAAGCCATCATCGATGTTTTCGAGGCAGCGTGAGTGCTCATGCAAGTCTAGACACCACCGAATTGTTCCTAACGGACGTCCATATGGTACTGTCAGGCGAATCGTCCAGATCAACTACATCGTCGCAGCCGGTAGGCTTTCCATGCGCTTGCTTTCCTTATAGTTCTGATGTCGTCATCAATTGCAAGCATTGATCTCGTACGACTACTTGCTCACCTTCAACCGCGAAGTGCGGCAGATATGGAGACGGCGGTTTAGCAGTGCGGCTCTGCTGTTTTACACTGTGCGCTACCCCGGCATAGCAAGCACCATATTCGTATTCCTCGATCTCATTCCGTGGAAAGGGATGTCTGACAAGGTGCGCGCAGCGTGACATTACACATCATCAGGCAGGGCTCACAGTGTGTCGACAGAGGTATGCCTACTGGACTCCCAAGCGTCATTCTTGTTAACGCCGGTAAACATCCCTAGCTGTAACGCCATTGTTCGAACTCAGATGGTCCTCGACGTTCTCCTTCTCATCAGCGCTGCTGGTATGGCTTTCATGTGCAGCTTTAGTCTTCGGCTTACTTTGATTCAATAGTTTTCTCTGGTCTGAGAGTGTATGCGCTGTCGGGGAAGAACACCATAATGCTGATACTTGTGGTCGTCTTGGGGCTTATAAATCCTGCAATATCTGCCGTATGTGAACACGACGTCTGAATTTGTGTAACCGTGACTCTAATGATGCTTTCACAGTATACGTTCGCGGAGACGACTCCCCTTATGATCACATCTCCCTTTCAAGTGTGCGGCTTTGTTACGGCCATATCGCGCCAGGAATATGAGAAGTATGTTTGATCTTGCCCGTCCCCGATATGCCGCGCTGATGGCCTCGCGAAATAGCTGTCAGTGCTGAATGTTTTCCATGCTCTTTTCGTCTCTCATTTTGTCCCGCGCAATGCGTGGATTGTAGGGTCCATCGGCGCGCGAGCTGCAGCAGTACTTGCAGATGCCGTCGTGATCGGCGTAACGTGGAAGAGAACGTGGACTGCGCGCGCCGAAGCCGCTCGAATCAATTTCAATCCTACCCTCACGACTACACTGATGAGAGACGGTACGTTATTCATCTCGTTCGCGCCAATGTGGAACCGCTTTCTGAACATTTTCAACTAGGAACGATGTATTTTACGTAGGTCTAAGACGTGCTCTTATGTGGAGCTTGCCCTTAACATGGCCCCGCATATCAGTGTACAACTAGTTATCAACGCCATAGGAGTAGTTCTAAGCCGACGACTCGAGGTACGTGCCCTCGAGGTCTCGCTTTCACGAGTACGTGCACTAATGACCCCCACCCAGCTCATAGAGCCCATGTCCACCTGGATAGCAGTGTTCGCCCCCTCTTCCCCACTCCCCTCTCCGCCGCGCTCACATCTCCGCACAGGTTCACCTCCATCCTTATCGGGCGTTTTATCCTCGACCTGCATGAGGCCTCTGAGGCGCTCGCAGGTGACGACACGCGTCTCGGGGGCACCTTCCTCGAGCATTCCATGGCATTCCGCACCGCGCCTCTGCACGGCACCGATATCTACGGCACTGTACTCACTGATCTCACCACGGGCGAGTTCGACTCGGACGACGACTGGGGCGCCGGCAGCGCCGGCGACTGGGAGCTGCACGCGTTCGGCGCGCGCGGGGGCCAACGAGTGCCGGATGCGCCCGTGTACCGCTTCCCGGAGGAGCGAATGTGCATGGGCGAGGCGATCTAGGGCTTGTGGGACGGCAGACCGCGGTATGGCCGTGGCAAGGTCTGAGTCCGTGTGTACAGTACACTACGTGATGACATATATAGATGCGTGGGCGTAGTCGCGCGGCTTGCGCCTGGATGTGCAGACATGGATATACAGATATCGAAGATGGGGCGTGTTCTTCTGTGTCACTAAAATGGGTACCTCTGATCCAACGCCGTGCTCCGCACCGGAACTGGAGCCAGAACGCAAAGGGGAGGCGGACGAAGGGGGGAACGGAGATTTCAAGTTCCGATTCTACGCAGTGAATCGGATTTACAATGGAGGAAGCGCAGATTACATAAGATTTGCTTAGTCATTTCGTACCACCATCATTGATGGTGTGATTCTATTGGTGGAAAAGCCGCCTTCCGTTTTGGGCTCCCCTGGAATGAGGCTCCCGCCCTTCCGCTTAGGTAATCCAACCCACCGTTCTGTTCGCTCATTGGTCGTGCTGCCCGTTTCCCTTTTTGACTCTCCTTCAAGTGAGGCTCTCGCTCCTCCGCCCAAGCAACCTAACCCACTTGGCCTCGCATACCACCCTCTTCGCCGTCTGCTGTACGCCCCACTCCTCGACACTGACACCTTCTACCACATCTCGCCTGTGTACGCGGCCCGATTCCAAAGCAAGGACGAGACAGAAGAACAGTATGTTGAGCGCTCGCGGAAGGAGATAGGATGACAAGTTCCAGGAGCTGGGCCCGGATACTGTCATTGGTTGTGAGTATATTTCTTCCGGGCCTATGTGCGCATTTTGACGGTATGGATGATGCATCCCAGTCGTTGCGGAGACGGTCGTCGGAGCCACCACCGGCGTGGTCACCCCTCTAAAGGGCTACTTCAAGGCGATGAAGTCTGTGTGTGACAAGTACGGCGCGCTCTCCATCCTAAATGAAGCCATGAATGGAATGGGCCGTACGTCTTCCCCCTTCCCTTTCGCCCTTATCTATGCTGAATATCCCCTCCTCGTTCCTCATTTAGGTCTGGGTACCTTGCACGCACGGGAGACCTTCGGTGACGGTGCAGTACCCAACCTCCAGGCTGTCGCGAAGGGCCTCGGCGGCGGGTACGCCTCGGCACCGTGCTCCTCAGCAAGCGCATCGCCGACGCCATCAACGGCGCCTCGGGCTGGAAGCACGGCCACACGTACCATGCGCACCCGCTCGCGTGCGCCGCACCACTCGCAGTGCAGAAGATGCTCGCGGAGGAGAAGCTGGAGTCGAGCGCGTGAGCGAGTGGGGCCCGAAGATGGGCGCGCTGCTCCGCGCGTGGCTGCAGGGTGACCGCGCGCGCGCGAAGCCGTTCACGTTTGACGTGCGCGGCGCCGGCGCGTGGTGGGGGATCGACTTCGACTTCGAGGGCGAGGACCGGGCGACGGCGAAGGGGTACAAGGTAAGACGTTCGCGATGGAGGTGCAGGCGCGCGCGCTGCAGAACGAGCTGGTGATCATGGGCTTCACGGGCGGCGCGAGCTGCGACGGGAAGAGGGGGAACCACCTCATGCTCGCCCGCGTATAACGTCACGGATCAGGAGGTGGAGAACATTGTGGACGTGTTTGTGAAGAGCGTGGAAGTTTTGGAAGCGAACGCGCTGTGAGTGGGAGGCCAAGCAAGTGAAATTAGAGACTTGTGCTACTAGTACAACATCACTAAGTTGAAGTGTGATGGTGGGGAAATGTAGCTATGTCTTTTGTAGAATCGGATCCGGCGGGGTCGTCCCCGCGGTACAACAAGTCTATCACGTGCGTGATGATATGGAAGCGCGCAGAGGAAGTGCCTAGGCCCTAGATTAAGCGGTACCTAACTAGCAGAGCCTCTTCAAAGCTTCAATGCCTTCCCTGTTCCTCCTTTCTTGTCGTTCTTGGGCTTTACATTCAGAATGCCCTGTCTGTTTCCCGAACAAGCTCCTGATTGCCATGGCATAAAGCTTTTACTCGCCCTGTTTCTATCAAGATGTAGATGCGACCTCTCTGGCCACAGGCATCACGAGAACAGCGATCGGGCCCCGACTCGTTCCTCACCACTCAGTACTGCCGTGACGGTCAAAATCATACAAAGGCCGCTGTACGCAAACGGCAATGGTTCAATGCCACCTGCCATGTCAACCAGTGCACTGACACTACGTTGAATGGTTCAATATTTCAATGCAACGGCAGAAGAACTGACACGGCCACCCGGGCCCGGTGCAACTCAAAGTCGATAGAACGTCAACGAAATCCCTTATCCGTTCCCTCAGGTCACCTCTGTATCACTTCTTCTACATATCGCCCGTGATAGTTCATCTGGGATTGTGATTTATCTCCCGTAATGGTTGAGATAGAATTGTAGCTCATCGCTCGTGCCTTTTGAACGTTGAACACAGGATAGGCCAGAGACAAGATGTATGTGATATCAAGATCCATTAGTGACCGCAGGCAGGCGTTATAACTTATAAGGGTGTCAACCGTGTTCAGCGTAATGGCAAAGGACCCCACACATCCCGATTCCGACCTCCTCGCCTGGCCCTAATGTCACTGTCGGATCCCGCCATCCAGGACATTATCTATGTTATCAAGACAGAGTGAGTCATGCAAGTCTAGACCTCACTGGGTGGCTCCTGAAGATGATGGTTAAATGGTGCTTCTAGGCGAATCTCCCAGATCAACTACATCGTCGTAGCCGGTGAGCTTTCCATGTGCTGGTTGCCTTTGCTCATTCTGACGTTGGCCTCTTCGGAACGCAAGCATTGATATCATACGATTATTTACTCACTTTCAACCGTGAAGTGAGGCAGATATGGAGACGACGGTTCAGTAGCGCGGCTCTACTGTTCTACACTATGCGCTATCCTGGTATCGTGGGCGGCATATTCGTTATCCTCGATCTCACTCCGTGGAAAGGGATGTCTGACAAGGTGCGCGCAGTATGTGATCACACTACATAATCCGGGATACTCATGGTGGACTTACAGAGGTATGACTGTTGAACTTGCGCCATTCTTGTTGACGCCAGCAAACATCTCTAGTTGCAATGCCATTGTTCGAATACAAATGGTCCTTGACATTCTCCTTCTCATTGGCTCAGCTGGTTGGTGTCTCGTGTGTAACTTGAACCCTTTGCTCACCTTCACTCGATAGTTTTTTCTGGCCTGAGGGTGTATGCGCTTTCGGGGAAGAAGAGCGCGATGCTGGTATTCGTGATCGTATCAGGGCTTATAAGCCCTGCTATATCTGTCGTATGTGATCACTATATCTGGGTTCGCGTGAAAGTGATCTATAATGTTTTCGCAGTATGCATTCGTGGAGATGACTCCCGCCGTGGCAACCATCCCCTCTCGGGTATGCGGATTAGTCTTTAATCCAGCCATATCGATCCAGGGTTATGAGAAGTACGTTCGTTATGCTCCATCCACGATATGTCGCACTGTTGACCTCGCAAAAAAGTTGTCAGTGTTGAGCAGTTTACACCCTCTTTACAACGCTTATTTTGTCCTGTGCGATGCATGGGTCCCAGGGATCATTGGAGCGCGAGCGGCAGCCGTGTTTGCAGACGCTGTCGTGATTGGGGTAACGTGGAAGAGAACTTGGACTACGTTGGCCGAAGCCGCCCGAATCAATTCTACTCCCACGCTCACCAGTATACTAATGAGGGATGGTACGTTGTTTATCTTCCTGACACCAATGCGAATGGGCTTCCTGAGCATATCGGACTAGGAACGATCTACTTTGCGTAGGTCAAAGACGGTTCCTCATAAGAAATTAACCCTCAACATGACACCACACAACAGTGTACAACTGGTCATCAACGCCATAGGAGTGATTCTGGGCAGGCGAATCGAGGTGCGCGCCCTCATTGCGTTGTGACGAGTACGTGCGCTGACATCCCCTAGCTCATGGAACCTATGTCCACCTGGATAGCAGCGTAAGCCGCTTCCCCCTCTCTCCTTACCCCGCGCTCACGTCCTCATACTTATAGGTTCGATACCATCCTCATCGGGCGCTTCCTCATTGATCTGCACGAGGCCTCGGGGGCGCAAGCGAACGACGACACGCGCTTCGGGAGCACCCTCCCCGACGACTCCGGAATAGAGTTTCGTACCGCGCCGCGGCGCAATCTATACGGCACGGTGCTCACCGACATCACAACGGGAGGCTTGGACTGGGACGACGACTGAGATGTCGCTGCCTCTGCGGGCGACTGCGGTGTGCACGCGTGAGGCGCGTGCGTGGGGGGAAACGAGCCCCGGATGCGCCCGTGAGCGGCCTCCTAGAGGGGCGAGTATACATGGGCGAGGCGATTCAGAGCTACGGCGGCGATAGGATCCAAGTCCGTGTGTACAGTATACTACATGATGCCATAGATGTGTGTGCGCGGTCGCGCCTGGATATACAGACATATTTATAATGCAAACATCAAGAATAGGGGCGTCCGTCAGCGTCGCAAATAGCTATGATGGGCACCTCTGATACGACACCGTACTCCGCGCTTCCTCTTCTTCCACAGGCTGCGGTGCGCGCCCAGGCAGGCCAGCGGCAAGGCGCGAGCCGCCGTCGGCCGAGCGCCGGCGGACGGGGCGCGGCGCAAGACCTCCGGGGCTGAACTCGGGCTCCGCGAAGTCGACGTTAAACGCGCGCGCAGGCACGCCTACGGAGATCGGGCTGAGGACGCGGCTCTTCGGCGTCGGTCTGGATATGGGAGATGGGCCCGCGCTGGAACCAGAGGGAGAGAGCAGAGGAGAGGCGGATGAGGGGGAGGCAGAGAGCGGCGAGCTGCCAGTCGACGCGAGCTGCGCTTGCTTCTCCATCACGTGCGCAGTATGGAGGCGCGCGATGGAGGAGGTGCGCGCGCGTGGTAAGGGGGGCACTGGGGGCACTGGGGGGAGCGGAGGGTTGAAGATGAGTTCCCCGCGGATGTCGTCGTCATGATGCATGGCGTCGCGTTGGTGTACGTTTGCGGTGGAGCCAGAAAGGTCGGTCGAATGTGAGTGGAGCGTTGAGGGAAAGCTCTGGGAAGCGGGATCATTCTTCCTCGCGGGGGATATGAGAGTCCTTCTAGGCGACAATGCATCCAGTCCCGAAACTGCTTCCGTGTCTACGGATACGTGACCCACATGAGCCTCCCTCCTCGGAAGAATGATCATGAATGAAGGCAACTCACCGAACGGTATCGCAGCATCCCCCCTTGTAAGCCTGTTCCGCCTCTTCCACCACCACGTTCCGCCTAGTACGAGCAGGATGAGAATGACGCCTGCGATCGCAACCCCGATGATCGCGCCAGGGGCCTTTAATGGGGAGCTGACATGCAGACCTCCAGAGCCGATGACTTGTCCGGTTACGGAGACAGACGTTGTCGTAGAAGATGAAGGGGCACTACTTGCTTTTGTTGACTCTGTTGATGTCGACCTTGCAGCGGTCACAGCGATAGACGACTCAGGACGGGTTGACGTTCCCGTGCCCAGGTTCGTCGGCCGGCTACCAGATGTGGTCGCAGTACTGGAGGCCTCATGAGAGGGCGTGCTTGACGACTGCTTCCTTGAAGATTCCGTTGTCGTGGGACGACTTGCCGAGTGCGTAGAGGGACTTTCGGGTTGCCGAGATTTCTGCGTAGGCGTGGCCTGGCTGCCTGAGGAAGAGGCTGCAGTTGGTGCGTCATTGGTCGTATCGACTTGGATGTAATCGAGCCAAAATTCGTTCCCGAGGTTTGTAATCGTAAGTGTGTGCGGTCCGAATGAGATAGCGCCGGACAAGAAGAAGGGACGGCGATAAAGCCATTGTGTGGGGGCTGAAGCGAGGTGAAAGGGGACTGGCATGCCGCTATCGATGCTGTATGCGGACTGGACGTCGAAGGTCCCGGGTTCGAATGCCCCAAATACCGTGACAGCAGAGCCTGGGTGTACAGGGGATGAAGGGGTGTGGAGGAGCAAGTGAATGTGGAACCAGGGGGTTGGAGAAGGCGAATAGATGAGACTTGTGTCCTGTGGTAGATATGTTACAGGCAACATGCTTACCTATAAATGAAAGTGTGGCCGAAGAACCCGAAATGTTGGAGAACGTGAGGGTGCCCATGAAGCTGTCCATCTCCGGGTCACTCCCTGAGCTGGGTATCCAGCTCCCGCGATACGCAATATCGGGATCCGAGTCGTCCACCGTCATGGAATCGGATGTTTGACACGCCACCGGTGACGTGAGAGTAGAAATGGCGGTAAGGACAGTGGAGACTCGAGCGACGACGTCTCGGAGTCTAGACATGACGATGAGTCTCGAGGAGGGCGGGCGGTGAGGGCATTGGGTGGCAAAGAAAGCATGCACGCTCACCAGTTCCGGATAGACGTCTAAGTCTCCTGTCGATGCCGTTGCGCTTCTGATTTGGCGAAGAAGTGGATCGCAGCGCGCACCATAGGAGCTACAGGGAATCACATCCGGGGCTTGCGGGAAATCCAGGTCGAATCTGGTGAACGCGAGGCGATTGTTGGCTTCGAGGATTGCCCTAGCTGAACATTCACGTACGCTGCTTCTTCGCCATGTGATGATCATTGAGTAGGTGATGTGGTCCCATGAAAACCGCAACATTCCCGTGAGGGGCTCGCATGAGCTGGTTCCTGCAGCGGGGTAGAGCGAATGCGAGGTTTGCCGATGGAGGTTGCAAGAATTCAGGTGAGTGTGCAGTTGAGAGCTCATTTTGGGGCGAGGCCGAGGCTGAGAGCTTGAAGAGGAGCTTCGCAGCAGGGTGTCTAGGAGGGTCATCACGGCCGCGACAGATGTAGATGTGAATTGGCAGAGAAGGGTCGTCATCTGTCGACATGAACCCCTGGTTGATGAGCTGCCCCACAATAGGAAGGTGTGTCTCACGCATACACCAGGATTAATCAATTAAGTAGCCCCTCTCCCTCAGATCGAACGGGTCCACTCTCCGGCGACCCCGGTGAGAAGTCGGGAGTAGTTGACGAGATGTAGGTTTGCGCTGGACCTCAGAGTCGTTGCTGCCCGACCTGAGCCGCTGGGCCGACGGCATCGAAGGGCTGTGATGCGTTCCGCCCACAGGCGCCCAGCATACCCGATGTCGGTTCCGACTTCTTATAACGCCGACGCCACCATGCGGCGGCGCTGTTTCCTACTTGCGGCGAGGTTCGATAGTTGGATATCTAAGCACTGCTTCTTCTACCCCAATCTTCCGAAGTCTGAAGTAAGATTACAAGACGGAAGCACACGTGTTCGAGCTACTTGTATTCCGGGCGCGGAGGCGAGTCTCCTAGCTAGTGGCGGCTACTTCCAGGGTATATGCCACCGGTAGATTCATTACATGCCAATCAATCGTTCGTAATAGCCAATACATCCCCTAGAGAGTTTATCTTAGACCTCTTCTCGGTTATTAGGCCAGGGTGGATCTTTAACTCACCTATGACGCCTTAAGGCTTCCATGGTGGGGAAGAGCATCATACTCCTTGACGCGCGGACGTTACTGCCGAGTCGCAGGTCCGCGGCACAAACGATCCGGAGTGCCGCCTTCGAGTGTGCTCCTTCAGGTCAGCTCGGCGGGTGTACGCCTTCCTGCACCCGTCGACGGTGCAGACATGTCGGGTTGCAGGCTTGGCATGTACGTGGTCATGTATGATGTGCTTCTTAAGCGCCGTTATCTGCCTGAAGGCTACCAAAGCTAGCATGAGCATCCGTAGGTAGCCCATGCTGAAGCGCAGGAGACACACCTTGACCACAGTGTAGGCAGGGGAATGATATCGGTGGAGTCGGGCGACGGACGGGGGCGCTCTCCATTAGTGAGAGACGAACCGCGACACGCATGGAGGACATGGCGAAGGGGAGAAGAGGGGAGGAGGGGGAAGAGAGGGAAGAGAGGGAAGAGGTGCAAGATGGTGAGGGGAAACTCTTGGACGGTGACTTGGGGCGAACAGGCATCTGAGTTTGGGGGCACATATATACAGTGCGGGACAGCTTCCGAAGGATCCTCGGACATGACTAGTGCCTGCGGTAGGGCGTGGGGGCAGTGGCAAGGCGTCCCGAAAGATATCTGTGCGCCTGCGGAGAACAAGGCGGGATTGGGCATTGCATCGGGGCCTGCCGCAGATGAGAGTTCGCATACAATGCTGCGGCATCGATGTGGCCATCGGCACAGCTTGCGGCGAGGAATCGTACAGAACCTAATACCAACGCCGCCTCTCCCCCGATCATCAGCAAAAGCGCGGGAGCAGGGTCATGTAAGGTAGCGCCGACCGGACGCCACCTGGCCCGGCACCCCCAGGTATAGTCGTTGCCAGCCTGGCATCGCCAGGTATAGTGCTGGCGGCAAGGCGCCGGATATGGTGGGGGTCGGCCGGGCTCTTACCACGGACGGGGGTTTCTACCGTGCCCGTATTAGCCAGGTATGTGTGCACCAGGGTAGTTCTGACTCACCGGGGATGGGAAGCTCACGGCCGCGTGTACTCCTGCCTGGAGAACTTCGTCGTCCATGGCCGCGTGCTCGGGCAAACACTTGTGTGCTAGTATCTAGTATTGTTATATGACAGATGACTTATGTATGTGATCCCACAGACGTGTTGGAAATCGAGGAAAGGAAATTTATTAGAGCTAATGATAGTAACTACGAGTAGCGAGGATTGAGGCTGAGCGCTGAATGCTCTCAATTCTACAAGTCTCGCGTAGCCGGCCCTAA